>MU173099.1:16943-58674 GCA_016695475.1 Suillus decipiens | reverse complement strand
AGTGCATGAAATAAGAGTGATAGGAACACATAATTCTTTTTGTTCACCTACAGCATGTACAAGTCTTAGTAATACATCTGGAGAAACATACATCAATTTGTTTCTCCACATCAAAAATCCTGTGCCAGCTACCTGACTGTTTTTTCATCATCACTTTCTACTTCCTTGATCTTAGACTGGAAGCCTTCAGTCTCCATTTGTCATACTAGGGTATCTTTCCCCTTCTTCTTCTGAGGGTAACTGTTTGCATGGTGTCTGGTCTGATGGCAAAAAAAGCACTTTCCTTTCCTCATATGTTCAGCTTTCTCAGTTTGAGTTAAGCAGTTGACTTCCATAGTGTTTGAATCACAGGAAGATGTGTAATGGGAACTTCTGTACTTCTGAGTCTTCTTCTGTGGAGCATGGTGAGATCTAATTGCTTGAAGACAATGATAAGCATTATTGATATTGACATATGTTTCTATGATTCCATTGAAAGTTTCTGGGATGTCTCCAGTGGTGAATAGCTTTGTCAAGATGCCCATGTTGAGGCCATCTTAGAAGTACTAGATCTTCATAGAGTTATCCTTTACTTGTGCTTGAGAGGCAAGATGGATAAAATCAGAGATGTATGTTTGTAGATACTTACTGCCTTGCTTGAGATTACAGAGTTTAGTAATGGTGGACCCAACAGAGTTAAGGGGTGCAAAAACTTTGCTGAAGCTGTTAAGGAAGCCTTTGAGGGTTCCATAGTTGGTGGTAGGACCAGGGGTCTGAGATCCAAAGGTCTGATGTTCTAAAGGTGGTCTGAAGGTCTGAAGGTATGGAGGTCCAGAGGTAGGAGTAGTGGAGTGACAGCTGACTGAATGGATGGATGGATGGATGGATGGACAGATGGAGGAGCAGAGCTCTGTGGATCTAAGGGAAGGTATCACCACTATAGAGGAGTAGGTCCAGAAATTACATAGAGAGAGTATAGACTCCTTTGGACAAGGTCCAAAGTAGAAACAGATGCTACCACAGGTAGAGCTGAAGGTGAAATGGATGAAGTCCAAAAGTGATTATATGACAGAGGGTCAAGGCTCTAGACTAGGAAGTGATCCCATAGTCCAGAACCAGAGACTTACAAGGGCTGAAGCCCAAGTGAGAATCAAAATAGAGTTATATAGACAGGAGAATAAGTAAGAATATAAGCAATGATCAGACTGAGGTCTGCAGGAGTTGTACTACAAGTTTATATACTGCAGATAGTATGCTGGAGGGTAAGTCAGCATAGTCAAAGGCTATGTCTAAAGCATATGGAAACATAATAGTAAGTACAATGGAACATAAGGCTATGAACTCAGAGATGAAACTTTGTATGGAATAACTTATCAAGACAAAGGTAGAGACAACCAAGAGGTGAAGGTGTCATATACCTTTTCCCAGTACTGTAGCATTGGCACCCATGGCAGGGCTCTTACTAGCATGATAGCAATTGATTTTCTGCTGAAGATTACCTTGTCCCAGAGGAATTTCACTGTTGTCTGGAAAGAGTATGTATTGTTCTTTTATTGAAATCTTACTGTCCTGATAATATACCTCTCTGATACAGCAATCCTGAGTCACATGCTCTTCTAAGTTATAGAAAATACAGTAAGATGCAGTGTACTCTTGCTTGATAATAATGCTTGGACTGGTCGGCTATATCAGTGGTTGTGAGGTGGGCTGCTAATTAGTGCCATGGACTGGACTAGCATAGCCCATCTTAGGGACTGATGCTGTTGATATGCTTGGTCACAGGGCTACTTTACTCATAGTGCAAGAATGTTTAACCCTAAAGAGGGATGCTGTTTGGATGTAGTCAATATTGCCTAATTTGCTTTCCAAGATGGTTGCCAAAGGTGGTGAAATAGGGGCCAATAACAGTGAGTAAGTTGCCAAAGATACCAAGATAGTTGCTGAAGCTGTGCATGGCATGGAAAATATTACTAAGCAGCAGTAAAGTAGTAAAGTGAAGGTATCACATGCAGTGGGATAAGAATTTCTTATGGTGTTTGATAAAGATTGTATTTTATATAAGGATTAATAACTACTCCAGAGGGATATAGTGACTTCTCCTACCAGGTGTACAGTAGAAGGGGAGTGTCATATGAGTCTTGGTAATAGGAAATTATATATCTAAGTAATAACTACAGAGATGGAAGGGATAGGAAAAACATGTAGCAGACATGCAATAAGGATGTACTACATGCTACAAAACATAAGGCAAAGAAATTTACATACCAGTGTGACAGACCAGCTTGCACTGACTGTGCATAGGTTCATTTCTATATTCATCTAGCCCCTATACCACTTAGCACAACCACCCCATCAGAAAAAACTGTTTCTCTATAGAGTGCTGTATAGTCTATGGTTTTCTATAATAGTCTATAGACCACTATTGACAAGGACTACAACTTGGGGTTTCATCAGAGAATTTCCCACAGTCAAAGTGTGGTTAACCACAAATCTTTTCCCTTTCTTTCTCTCACTGTCTTTTCCTCTCTGACTTCCTTCTTTCTTCCCTCCTACTCTTCCTCCTTCCACGCAATCATTTTCGCATTTTTGACTATTTGGCAAGTCTTTCTCTTTTCTTCTCCTTCCCTCTCTGACTCTCCTTCTAGCTCCGCATTTTGACTATCTGGTAGTAAGTCTTTCTCCCTTCTTCTCTTCTAGCTCTACATTATTGACTATGACTATTTGGGTAGTAAATCTTCCTGTCTTTCTTCCTCCCCTCTTCCTTCTACTCAATCATTTTTGCATTCCTCCTCTCTGCTCTCCTTCCTCCTGCTAGCTCCGCATTTTTGACCATTTGGTAGTAAGTCTTTCTGTCTCTCTTCCTCCCCTCCTCCTTCCACTCAATTATTTTCGCTTTTTTTTTCCTGCTCTCTGCCCTCCTCCTGCTCTGCTCTGCTCCTCTTCCTGCTTATCCTGTTCTCCTTATTTTCGCATTTTTGCTCTCCTGCTCTCATCTCCTCCTAGCATACCTAATTTAGATCATATCATAGACTTGTCATGTATTTTAGTACTTGAATAAAGCTTTGAATATGTATTGAAACAGATGTGAATGAGTCAATTATATTGAAGCTATTAAAAGATATACATGTTGAATATGGACAACTATATAGCAGGATATAGTTACCACCATAGTACTATATTCTACTATAGGGCACTATATATTGCTATAACTAGCCTACACAATTGGGTACTTGGTTATACAAGCTATAGCTCCATGGCCCATATATAGCATCTTATAGTGCTATAGATCACTATATAGCCATACTACATTTTCCTGATGCCTTAACCCCATCGCTATTACTATATACAGTTATCAAGGATACTGCACACTTACCAGTTACCATACTGAAGTGCTAAGGCATGTTCTATAAGCTGATGCCCATTGAATACCCATGCCATGCCCACTATTTCTATGTGGTGTGTAGTATATTTCCATCTGCTGCTACTGATCCCATGGTAAGTCTTATTACATGTGATTCCATTTACTTATGATGTATGATAAAAGATGGCTGACTTCTTCTATGTACTACACTCCCCTTTTACTGTACATTCAGTAGGAGAAGTCACCTCTCACCTTTGGTGTACAACTCATGTGTTGAAGTATTCACTTATTACATTATATGTATATTGTATCACTCATTAGACAGGATCCACTATTGCTATTTTGAATATACTTCTTTGATATCTATTAACTCTGATGATCCTTGCCATCTTGCTGAACTTTCCACTATCTTTGCTATCATTATTATCATTTATTTCTCCCCATTGCTCATCAGCATACATCACTATCTTAGACATTGGCACTCACTATCATCTTGCACATTGCTATTGCTACCTTTGGTACCATCAGTATCACTGGCATCACCAGTATAGAATACCCTTAGCAAGTATTAGCATGAGCCTGCTGTGACAGTCAAACCATGGCTGACCACCAAATGGTTAATTCTATTACTGATGTCCATTGCCAATGCACCTGATACTGAGCCTGACTGAGCCTGCTCATCTGATACTGAAGCTGATGTCTATACTTGCAGACCTGATGTAGGGTTCTTTAGGTAGTTTTTAATAGGCTGATATGTTGGTACCATGGGATTCACCTTTGCTGACACTTTTTCTCATCCAATAAATGTTCCTGACAAAGCATAGGGCTGTTGCCTTGAGTGTTTGCATCTATTTGCAGATGTCCCACTGGGAGGTGGACTCTTTTGCTTGGAACTCAAATTGGGTAGAGCTAACAAAATAATTGTATGAAAAATTCAACATGAGTTGAACAGCTCACGTCCTTTTGCCTCTAAGTGGCCCAGTTAGTAGGGCACATTTCATCCATGATTAATCCACTGCTCTTAACTATGTTGTGAAGAGCATGATTTCCTGCAATGCAATGTGAAGATACAATCTAGCTTGAGCAGTAGCAAACTACTACCTAAACTAGTATATGTCAAAGTGTTACCTAACTGTTTCACTTGCTAGGCAAGAACTAATTAGCAGAACTTCTATCCCCTTTAAGTGATTTTCCTGTACCAGTATTTTGGCTATGTATATTTCTGCCCTGCTTATTGATCTGCTGTGCTTTTACTAATGGACTTCCATTATACTTTGTACATAGCCCTTGGACCTGGCTTGTTGATTATCCTTACCAGTTACCTACAGTATATATGTATATACCTATATGAGAAGCCCTTCTACAAATCTGTAGATTTGCGCATTAGATGTTAATATTGCTAAGAAGTTGAATGGCAATGTAATAACTAACTAAGTCAGAAATCAGAGCCTGGTTCTTCCTTGACTAGATATTGACTTTGTCTGCTGGTTTAGCAGGTTATGATATGATGTCCTGATAGTTAAACTCATGATGAGAGCTGTATCTAAACCAAACCATGATATGAGGCTCTACTCACATTATGGTACAGTACAACATTTGCTCAAATTGCATCTTTCAGGATATGCACCTAGTTTCAGAAGCTCTATGTGATGATGAAATTGGCATGTGCCAGGAAATGTTGCATGGGAGTTAAAAGACAAAGGGTAGTGCACTGAATGAAGGAGGTATATTAAAGCATATATGTATTGAAATGGGAAGTTTTACTTGGGATTATCTTGATATCATTGGACCTACTGGTAAGAGCCATGAGTAAGTTAGAGATGAGCACTAAGTCATCTTCTGATAATCCCATTAGCATATAAAGTTATACAATACCTAGAGCCTTGGGTACAATTGAAGCAAGTATAGTCAACCCAATTGGTTCATAGAAAAACTTGATATTTGTTGCATCCATGTCAATGCAGCTTGCTTGAGACTTTTGGAAATCTTGTGTACTACCACATTACTGTAACTGTAATGGTTACTAAAAACCAACTGAAAGACACAGCATGAATTTGTGCAATAAAGGAGTCAGAAGAGTGATGGAAACTACTTCTTCAATGTGAAACATATTCTGATCACATACAGTACCCAGAGTTTATGACATTTCAGTGCAGTGTGCTGAGCAAACACATCCTGACTTTGCAAGGGTAGTTTTTACATGGTTTTACTTACACTTGTCTTACTTTAGATTTGCACTTTGCAGCTTAGATAATCACTTCTCTTTACCTTTCACCCTCCCTTCAACTACAGGGCTCCTATTTATGTTCCAGTCCAGATAGCTCCTTTGAGTTCAGTGTAGCTTTCCCCTTCTGCAGCTTTTCTAGTTTGTAGCTTTCATAGCTCACTAGTTAGCTCCTGGATATCTAGTTTCCTGCTCTTAACTGAAGAGGCCTTTGTCACTATTCTCTCTCTCTCTTTTTTTTGAGCTTTGGCATAGTCAGAGGTTCCTTGGGCTGAACATACTGGCCCCTCTTTCTAGCTGCTCTCCAGGCAGCATTGTATCTTTACAGTGGTTCAAGTAAATATATTTGACTTACTGTTACAGTCATTGTAGGCCCCTCTATTTTTCTTTTATCTTCCTACTTACACTCTCCATTCGCTTTTGCTTACTTCATCATTTCCTTATATATTACTTTCATCCACAGTCACTTGACCATATGTTCATACATGACTCATCTCAACTCGGCTCCATTCATGACTCACCTTGACTCCCTATGACATCATATGTTCAACATGTTGTACTTTAGCTGCCTTCCTTTTCTGGTTACGCAGCCTGTTTATATCTGACGAGCCTTCCCTAAAGTCCTCTTTCACTTTAGTATATAAACACTCGTAGATATACTGTATTTCCTTATTCTAATCTTACTGGGTTTTACCTGAATTCTTCCTTTGCTAAGGACCCCCAATCCTTAGTCGTCTAAGATCATATCTAAGCTTAGCACACCTAAGCCTTAGTCTAAAGCAAGCTTACTTGCCTCGACCCAGCTAGTTCCATGTATGCACTACTCAGATCTACCTTTGTCATTGAAGAATGTATTCAACTCAGTCAGTCTAGTCCTCTCCGGCACTTGACTGAGGCCTTTGTCCAGCTAGCATAATGAACCCACGACTCTTGAAGCCACTTGTTTGCAGCAGTCATGTTCAGGACTATCCCAGTTCGTAACAAAAGATTAGAATCCCAACCAAAATCATTGACTATCTAGTCTTTGGCCCCCACTTACTGACCCGATCAGTCCAATCAAGAAAAGCCCTAGCAGACAGCAGGACAGTGCATTTAGGCACGATGTTAGAGACATGCTTGGAGGGTTAATGGATCATAAAGGGCTTTGGCCTCAGCTCATGCGCTGTGCCCCTTACCCGAGTATTGCCCCTTAATTTCGGATGAAGTCCTAGGGAGAGTTTTGGTGAAGTCCAGATGTAGTCTAGATGAACTCTAGGGCAGGATAGCTCAATAGAGCTCTGAAGGACTTCCAGATGAGCACGGGAATGTGCCGGAACTATTCCTGGATGATAGGGGATGATGACAAGACTACTTGGATGAAGTCCAGAGTAGAACAGTGAGGGATGTTACAATAGGATGGAGGATAGAATAGGACTGGATCATAGGACCATAGGACCAAGGGTCCGAAGGTCCAAGGATCCGAAGGTCTGAAGGTATGAGGATCCGACGATCCAAAGGTATGAGGATCCGAAGGTCCAAGGATCCGATGATCCAAAGGTCCAAGGATCCAAAGGTCCAAGGATCCAATGATCCGAAGGTACGAGGATCCGAGGGTCCAAGGATCTGACGATCTGAAGGTAGGAGTAGCGGAGTGTTGGATGGATAACAGATGGATGGATGGATGGGTGGGTGTATGGATGGATGAAGTGGTATAACTACTATGGAGGAGTAGGCCCGGATGTGGAGTAGAAACTAACAGAGGAGGACTACCGCAGGTAGAGTCGAAGGTGGAACAGAAGATGGACTATAATCAGACGAACTCCAAAAGTGATTATAGGACAGAGAGTCAAGGCTCCGGACTAGGGAGTATTCCCATAGTCCAGAGCCGGAGACTTTACAAGGGCTGGAGCCCAAGTGAGAACGGAAACAGAGTTATATAGACATCAGGATAAGTAAGGATACAAGTAATGATCAGACTGAGGTCTGCAGGAGTAGTACTACAAGCTTATATACTGTAGGTAGCATGCCAGAAGGTAAGTAAGCATAGTCCATCTGTCGGCCCATCTGTTATCTACCCAACACTCCGCTACTCCTGCTCTCGGATCCTTGGATCATCGGATCCTCGTACCTTCAGATCGTCGGATTCTCGTACCTTCGGATTGTCGGATCCTCGTACCTTCAGATCGTCGGATCCTCCTACTTTTGGATCGTCAGATCCTCGTACCTTCAGATCGTTGGATCCTCATACTTTTGGATTGTCGGATCCTCGTACCTTCAGATCGTCGGATCCTCATACTTTTGGATTGTCGGATCCTCGTACCTTCAGATCGTCGGATCCTCATACTTTTGGATTGTCGGATCCTCGTACCTTCGGATTGTCGGATCCTCATACTTTTGGATCGTCGGATCCTTGTGCCTTCGGATCGTTGGATCCTCATACTTTTGGATCGTCGGATCCTCGTACCTTCGGATCATCGGATCCTCGTACCTTCGGACCCTTGGTCCTATGGTCCTATGGTGCAGTCCTATTCTATCCTCCATCCTATTGTAACATCCCTCACTGTTCTACTCTGGACTTCATCCAAGTAGTCTTGTCATCATCTCCTATCATCCAGGAATAGTTCCGGCACATTCCCACACTCATCCGGAAGTCCTTCGGAGCTCTATTGAGCTATCCTGCCCTAGAGTTTGTCTGGACTACATCTGGACTTCACCAGAACTCTCCCTAGGACTTCATCCGAAATTAAGGGGCAATACTCGGGTAAGGGGCACAGTGCATGAGCTGAGGCCAAAGCCCTTTATGATCCATTAAACCTCCGAGCACATCTCTAACACATTGAATTTATTGATGTATAAATGATCATACTTGGCAAGAGCAAATTTATGTATCTCTATAATTCTCATGGCTACAAAATTGAGGACTTTTGAATTCACTCATGGTAGCCTGAAAGTTTAGCTTTTCTCAAACTCTATAGCACAAAAATTGCAACATATGGTTGGTGTCAAAAACTCGTCAAAAACTAGTTAAAAACATGTCAATAGTGGTATTCAAAGTTCCCACCTGAGAAATTTCTTTTCAAACCAGCTGCTGGCATCATGGCATTTTTCAAACCCTGCCCTGCCTGGCTGTTGTCATTGTCATTGTCATCATTGTCGACCTCACTGCTGCTACCTGATCCCTGATCACCACTCTGATCATCACTCTCTCAGTCCTTGGAAACCCTCTGGAATCATATGGCACATGTTAGAGGTCAGGGAACTTGCAGTCAAATACAATCTAGACACAATGCCAAGTGGAAAGCTCCTGCTACTAGTAGCACAATGACATAAGCAGATGAAGACAGCAACCCACAGATCTCTGGCAGTATAACATCTCCTACTTTGAACACTGCAAGAAAGTCAGTTCAATGGGAGAGAGCTTACAGTGCTCGTACCTCTTGGCTCATTGCCTGGTGCAAAGCTAATGAGGATGCACGAATCAAACTCTTCTCAGACTCTGTGAAGGATACAAAGGAGTAGGGCAGAAAGAAGGAACAGGGTGGCACACCTGGGGAAGCTTACTACCTGCAGCTTGCTTGAGCTGTATTCAAAAACAATGAGGATTCTGAGACAAGACTTCTCTTTGAGCAGAACCCCCAGGTTTTGATCAAGCCTGTCCAGACACAGTTTGGAATGTGAGTACCCTTGAAAAATCTTATCCCCTGTTTGCCTATTCATGCTATCTGTTACTGATCAGCAATACTTTCTCAGCCTCTGCCACCACTGCAAAATGTGCCTGTGATTGTGACAAAATACTTCTCCTCCACCGCATTGTTTGTGCTTGCCAAGGCTGCAAATGAACACAATGTTCTTGGGCCACTCACAGAAGTATCAAAAAGGTGTGGGAGAAGATTTCCAAGGACCTATGAGGTCATGACATAGATGTGAGGTAGTGCATACTACAAAGTAAGCTTGATGAACTTTTAAAGTGGCATGCAGTAAGTGTTTGCCTATTGTGATTAAGTAAACTGAAGTTTTCATACCACACAAGGATCCTACAAATTGCACCTCAATGGCCATTCTGCTGGAATTGAAACCATATTCCTGACATCCTGTGCAGATAAGGCAGATCAAATGCCAAGTTGCAAGATCCACAAGTAGTTGAGGTTACATCACAATGCACAACAGGTAAGCTTGTACATTTTTTTCCCCTTCATTGTTCTTCTTTATCACTGGCTCCACTCTGCACAGGGGAACTATTACATGTGAAAGAAATCTCATCTTCACATTCCAACACTCATATCACCCAGCAATGCTCACCTCCAACCCCCAGAACCTGCAACTTGTATCACATACACCAGTTAGTCTGAAGTTTAGCTTCATGTATATTTTCAGACATGATAATACATTCACTGCAGAAACAAGATTTAGAACCAACCGGAATAGTGTATGTTTAGATACTGTAAACAGAATGTAAATGGACAATGCAAAACAACAATATTTCTACCCTTCCAGATGGAAAAAGGTGTTATGAACTGGGATAGTTCTTAGCATGACTGCCGCAAACAAGTGGCCTTGAGAGTCGTGGTTTCATATACCAATGCAGACAAGCAATGGTTCGTGTACTAGCCAGACGAAGGCCTAGCACAGTTTTATAGACAATGAAGACAGTTGAATCCAAGAGAGGATTAGACTGGCTGAGTTGAATATGTTCTATGATGACGAAGGTAGCTCTGAGTAAGATGTACATGGAACTAACTGAGTCAAAGCAAGCAAGCTTGCTTTACACTAAGGCTTAGGTGTGCTAAGCTTAGATACAATTTTAGACAACTAAGGATTGGGGGTCCTTAGCGAGCAGAGAATCTAGGTAAAACCCAGTAAGATTAGAATGAGGAAATACAGTATATCTATGAGTGTTTATATACTGAAGTAAAGAGGAACGAACTTCAGGGCAGGCTTGTCAGATATAAATGGACTGTGTAACCAAAGGAGGAAGGCAGCTGAAGTACAATGTGTTGGACGTATGATGTCATGGTAGGTAAGAATGAGTCATAGATGGAACTGAGTCAGAATGAGTCATGTATAAACGTACGGTCAAGTGACCATGGGCGAAAGTGATATACAAGGGAATGATGAGATAAGCAAGAAATAAAGAAAGATTAAGTAAGAAAGGGAAATGAATAAGGGGTGTACTATGATTGTAACAAATGCCTGTGATGCAGATGAAACAGTGGGAGAACCAAGAGGTCCTTCAAATCTCTCAGCAGCACCTCCTGCACAACACTTCTTAATGACATTCTTCTTGGGCGGGATGGATGGCATGTAGGATTGGTACTGGCCAAAGTATATAGAGCAAAGGGAGATAATTACTATATATATATGTACCTGTCAAGGTGCATTAGCAAGAATGGGAAGGAAACCGACTTGCAATTATTCCAAACTTGAGGTCACATGGTTGTGGGACATCAACAAAACAGCATGTTAACAATACATACACACATTTGGTCATGTGATTGTGTGAAACTGCCAGCATTGTACATACATAAACAAAGTCAAATACAATGTGGTATATAAGCATTGAGCAATACTTTCACATGGTTCAACTTCTCCTCAGTGCCACTCACCACTACTGCCTCTACCTCTCTACCTCTGCTCTTTCTCCTGTGCTCATACCATTAGCTGCTTACACAGGCTGCAGCTGTGTAAGCGGCTAATGGTTCACTGAGCATTTCATATGTAGTAAGGTAGGTATCTACTTCATCTAAGTTCCTTTACTCAATGCATTCATCTATCTAGGTTATGTTTCATGAAGGTGAGTCTTCATCTTCCACCTTTCTTGTGCTTACTTCATTCTTCTTTGCAGCATCCCTCATCCCTCTTTTTTGCTACAAAGCTAAGTACTTATCTGTCACTTGCCTTTAACTTACTTTGTTCTTTCTTGTAGCATTCCACACCATCCATCTTATCCTATTGGCTAACTCTTTTTTATTTACAGTATTCCTCTAGGGGTGGGTTGGGAGGTTTAGTGTGCACTATGGTGTGCCTAAACTCCCTTCCCTCTTGACATTTGGTCCTGGGGGTGGGTTGGGAGGTTTAGTGCCCACTATGGTGTGCCTAAACTCCCTTCCCTCTTAACATTTGGTCCTGGGGGTGGGTTGGGAGGTTTTAATCTCATCTAAGTTAACCTGCTCAGAGGATACACCAGGTCCTGGTCTAAGTGCAATACTAGCACTACTAAGTTGAGACCAAAATGCAGAGGTTACTCCATCTGCCCTGAAATCTGTAGAAGCAGATCTGTGCCCTTCTGAACCACTGCCTTCTCTGCTGCTGACAAAGTCTCAACCTGTCATTATGCCATCAGTAAAACTACCATCCACAATGATAACATGACCAACCCTTCCACATGAAACCTTGCTACCCTGACCTATCTCTCCTATCCCTCATGTGGAGAAACAATGTAACAATGATGATCCTTCCCCTAGACCAGCCCCTGCCACAACAGAACAACAATTGCCTAGCAGGCAATGGGAATGGATTAGAAAAGTGGAAGAACCCCTGGGAAGGGAGGAAAAGAAAGTATGATTGGACCTCCTAGATGGATGCACAACCAATGAAGAATTCTTAAAAGGAAAGATCCTCTCAGATGATGAACCCCAAGGGCTGAAGAACCTGTGCTAGTGTTGCTTCCCACTGATGATGAAGAACCCTTCTTTGACACAATGCAAGATGTCTGGACCAAACCAGAAGTCTGGAATGTAGCAACCTATGATCTGAATGAAGGAGAATTCCTAGTGGAGTACAATATAGACAGTATGACTATGTGCATTATTGAGAAAGTTTCTATGGATACATCATTAACCCATGACAGTACTTCCTGATTGAAACAGTCCCCCAACTACTCTCAGATATTGTTATCTCCACCTCCCTTTGACGAGACAGCTTCCAAGTTCAGCAATAAAGCTCAAGAATTTACTTCAGATGAAAAGGAGAAGAAGAAGAAGCCATTCAAGGAATGCATACCCTCATATCTCCACAATTTCTGAGACATCTTTGCAAAGGAAGGGCTAAATAAACTTCCTCTGGAATGCCCTGGAATTGATCATCACATTAAAACTAAACCCAATTTTATTCCCATGGAATTTGGTTTGTTTGAACCCAATGTCATGTTCTTTGGGTTATGCAATTCCCCAGCCACATTCCAAGCATACATGAACTGCACCTTCCAGCAAGAAATCAATAAAGGATGGATGGTAATCTATATGGACAATATCCTCATCTTCTCAATGACACTGGAAGAGCACCAGAAGTGTACCAGACAGGTGCTTGAACAAATATGACAGGAACAGCTGTTCCTAAAACTGGAAAAATGCACCTTTGATGCTGAAGAAGTTGAGTATTTGGGAATGATCATCTGTCCTGGACAAGTTGCTATGGACACTGCTAAAACCAAAGGAATCACCAACTGGCCAAATGGTCAAGAATGTCTGCTCCTTCCTTGGTTTCTGCAACTTCTACTGAACCTTCATTTCCCATTACTCCGACATCACCTGCCCTTTGATTGATCTGACAAAGGAGAACATCTCCTTTATGTGGACCCCTGAATGCCAGGACATGTTCAAAACCTTGAAGGAGAAATTTACCAAGCAACCAGTACTCCAAAACTCTGATCCAGCATGGCAATTTGCAGTTGCCACTGATGCATCCCTCATAGCTACAGGGGCAGTACTTTTACAGACCAATGAAAATGGTGTTTACCATCCTTGTGCCTACCTCTCCCAATCATTGAACCCTGCAGAATGAAATTACCAGATCTTTAATCAAGGACTTCTTGTGGTTATTTGGGCACTGACGGAGTGGCACCATTACTTAGAAGGGAATCCACACCCTGTGATCATTTTCACTGACCACCAAAACCTGTTATACTTTCATACAGCACAGAAACTTATGCATCGCCAGGCCCACTGGCAACTGATCCTTTCTATATTTGACATTGAATTGCACCACATCTCAGGCACCAAACTGGCAGTCCCTAATGCTTTATCCCACTGCCCTGATAATGATAATGGCAGTCATGATAATGAAGATACCAATCTTCCTCCTGATTCCCTATTTGTCTGCCTTGTCGACACAGATCTACTTGATATATTATCTAGCTCTGACCCTCTTGATGATCCAATTTTCAAAATGGCGTCAGATGCTCTAGATGGCATATGCCTCCCCCCTATGAAATCCACCTTCTCTGAATAGAAGATCAACAACAGTATCCTTTACTTTCATAACCGAGCCTACATCCCCCTGGCTCATCATACTGCTTTCTTATCCCATCATCATGATCACCCTACTGCTGGCCATCCAGGCCATTTTAAAACTGAAGAACTTGTCAAGCATGAAGCTTGGTGGCCCTCTATGGGCAGAGACTAGGACTTGAACAAAGGTTATCACAACAGAGAAGAGACTGAGCAGTGACATCTGGTTGCTACTAGATGTAGATACAAGAGGTTTGAACTAAAGAACTACTACGGCAAAACTAGCTAACTATATAGGCATATTGAAACTGAGATACAAACTGAGTCTAAAACTACTAGCCAATCAGAAAATAGAAAAGAGAATCGTACAATGTGATATTGTGACATTGTTGATGACATCATAATGACATCATGTTCTAGAAGGTTCTGAGATCACATGACACTATCTTATCTTATCTGATAGTGTCATAGAAGATCTCTTCATCTTCATCAGGAAGTTTGACTATAGAAGCGGATGTAGGGATTTCGGTAGGGTTAGGGTTTGTCTTAGCGCTGGGTTTAGGCGCTTTAGGAAAATTGAGGAAAGAATAATGGTTTGTGTGAGGAATTCGTGACAACTACTCTGTGAAGGGCATGCCATCAGCTATGTACAATGTATAATGGAAGTCTATTAGTAAATGCACAGCAGATCAGTAAATGTGAATTGGATATGAAGCACAGGTAATGGATCATTAAGCAGGACAGGAATATACACAGCCAGAATACTGGTACAGGTGAGTCACCGAAAGGGGATAGGCGCAAGTATGCACAGTAGATGTCATATTCCATACATCTGATCTCAGATCTGATCTGATCTGATCAATCCTGCTTCTATCTGGACCACAGATCTGATCCAGATCACCCATCTGAGAGCCCCAGCTTCTTGTGTTCTAAGTCCACTGTGCATACTTGCTTCTATCTTCTTTCGGTGATCTACCCGTACTGGTGTCCTGGCTGTGTATATTCCTGTCCTGCTTACTGATCCATTACCTGTGCTTCATATCCGACTTGTATTTGCTGATCTGCTGTGCATTTACTAATAGACTTCTGTTATACTTTGTGCATAGCCCTCCAGTTCCAGACTTGCTGATGATCCATACTGTCTACCTACAGTATATAAACTACATGTACAACCCTAGAGAACCTTAGTTTGAATATCATCTTAGATTCTGCTCATTCTGTTCATCCGAACTTGATCCTCTTCCAGCTCTAAGTATCTTCCGAGACTTAGGATTGATTCCTATAGTCTACACTTCTGACTCTACCTCCAGTAGTCTATATCCGTTAGTTTCTAGTATGGACATTGTCTGCTACTAGCCTTATACCTTGAATCCATCTGTGTGCTCTGGATACCCTCTGGACATACTCTTTCCATCCATATGTTTCAGATATCCTTCGGACATACCATATCCAATACCTTCGGACCCTCGGATCCGCTACACAAGCACTTCTGGATCCTCAGACATAGATTACTCCTCTGAAATAAAGGGTAGTACTCAGGGAAGGGGCACAGTGTATGAACTGAGGCCAAAGCCCTTCGGATCTCTTGCCTATTGAGTATGGTCTTAACAGTAGAGTTAGAACATGAGAAGCTGGGGATTTTGGATGGGTGGTCCAGTGTAAAGACTACAATCTAGCTAGAGTGATAGTGGACTACCACCTAGACTAGTATATATTGAAGTCTTGCCTAACTGCTATACTTGTAAGACAAGAATGTCTGTCCCAAGGGGAATACTAGTTGGATATAGTCTGAAATGCCTAAGATGCTGTCTGAGATGGTTGCTAAAGATAGTGAGATAGGGGCTGATGATAGTGTTAAAGTTGCCAAAGGTGCCAAGATGGTTTCCAAAGGTCATGATGTATGCCAAAGCTGTGTGTGGCATGGGAAAATGTTACCAAGCAGCAGTAGAGCAGTATAGCAGTATAGTGAAGGTATTGTATGCAGCAGGATAAGGATTTATTATGATTTTTGATAAAGATTGTTATTTTGTATAAGGATTGAAAACTATACTGAAAGGTGATAGTGACTTCTCCTACCGAGTGTACAGTAGAAGGATAGTAAAGTATGAGTCTCAGTAGGTAGGAAATTATATACCTAAGTAATAGCTACAGAGATGGAAGGGATAGGAAAAACATGCAGTGGACATGTAATAAGGGTGTACTACATGTTATAAAACATAAGGCAAGGAAATTTATGTACCAGCAAGGCTAGGTGGACATAGGATGGAACAGAATTCTAGAGTTGATGTTTATGGAGGCAGTGTAGTACTTCTCAGACATGTTTCCTATGACTTGTAAGGTCTTCAGAATAGATAAGGATGTCATCCAGATACACAATAATGCATATGTCCAGCATATTGGCAAACATGCTATTAGCAAAGTGTTGAAAAGCTGCTGGAGCATTTGTCAGGCCTTCCAGCATCACCAACCATTCATAAGAGCCATAGTGCATTCAGAAGGAAGTTTTCCACTCATCTCCTTTTGCTATTCAGATGAGGTGATAAGCAGAATAGAGATCAATCTTGGTATAAACTTTAGCACAGCTTGGAGAGTCTAGGAGGTCAGCAATGAGGGGTAATGGATAATGGTCCTTCTTGGTAATCTAGTTGAGGCCATGGAAATCCACACAAAGGCACAGGGAGCCATCCTTCTTTTTGATAAACAGGACAGAGGCTCTGTAAGGAGAAGATAAGGATTGGAGGAGTCTGGATGAGATGTTTTCATTAAGGAACTTCTGGAGGGCTTCAAGCTTGACTGGAGAAAGAGAATATATGATTCTGAGAGGTGGACTAGCCCTTTCTTCCAACTCAATTTTGAGGTCATAGGGTTGGTGAGGAGGGAGCTGCCCAGCTTTGCCTTTGTCAAAGACATCTGCAAACTTGTAGTATTCGGAAGGGATTCTGGAGAGGTCTGGAGGATTGGATGATATGGATGCAGATAGAAGATTACCTCTGGAGGGACAGAGGTAGATGTTGAACTAAGTAGATCCTTCTAACTTACAGGCACAGCAAAAAGCCACTGCATTTATCAGGGATATGTTAGGGACTAAGGTACCAATGGAGGGGTCTCTACCACAGATGGAATGCCTGGAGGCAACAGAGATGTTGGAGGGGAAGTTTCTTCCTTGGATAGAATATCTGGAGGTAGCAGAGGGGTTGGATAGGAAATTCCTGCCACAGATGGGATGTCTGAAGGCAGCAATGATGTGGATGGGTCCAATGACATTTTCTGTATAGTTGTCTGGAACTTAATGCTGCCAAATACCCAGTCAATCCATGGATTGTGTTGGGTGAGCCAGCTATATCTGAGAACAATATAACATGAGGAATCCAAAGGGATAACATAGAACATATTGGAGGTGACTACACCAGAGGAGAATTAGATGGACAAGTTTATGGCTTTGGAAATATTGTTATTGCAGGTACCATCAAACAAACGGAGCAGAAGTGGAGAACTCTGATAAGTAGGGAATTTATGTTTTCAGATGACATACCAGTACAGGTAAATCACTGAAAGGGGATAGATGCAAGTATGCACAGTGGACTTAGAACACAAGAAGCTGGGGGTTTTAGATGGGTGGTCTGGATTGGATATATGGTCCAGACAGAAGCAGGATTGATTGGATCTGATTGGATCTGAGATCAGATGTATGGAATATGACACCCTTAGATAGTACTCTATAACTTTGCAATAATTACATGTGTGTTATGAACATTATCCAGTTTATCTCTAATTTGTGATAATTTATGTATCTGACTTAGATGTATTTTGTCTATTTACATATAAATTAACACAAGAGGTTTTTCCTGATGCTTGCCAATCTCCAAACAATCATTGCACTTCCACCCTTCAAGATAACAAATCAGTCACTATTAGTAATATTGGAGTCAACTATCAATCACATTTATATTTGTAGTCAACAGTCACTACTAACAGTAATACTGCTTGCAAAACATCTACTAACCAGTTCAAAAGTGCCATGCAGCACTTTTCCACAACTTTTTGGACAGTTCTTTTTGTGTTTCTTATGATGGCGTCTTGTGATGCTCCAGGTTGCCAATGGGAGAGGAAGACAGACAATCAAGGACTGAATAGGCATCACACAAGCTGTCAGTTATACAAGAGGGTCAGTAGTCTTGCGAGTAAGGGAAGACAGGATCAGGTGAAGGAGGTGATTATTTATAACTTTGTTCCAAACTCTTCTGCAACATTGGCAAGTGATTCCTGCTTTAGAATCAAACTTCCAGCTGCTGACCTATCTTCTCAGGGAATTTCAGCTATCTGACATATGAGGGACCATTCAAATCTGGTACCAGTTAGTCCTTGCAAAAAGCTGATTGGGCCAATCTCTATGGCTTATAGGTGATCATTTAGTGCCAAGTCCTAATCCAGTCTTATGAGCTCACACCACCCCCTTGACTTGAAGCAGTAACAAAACAGTCAGAATCATGATGTTAACTCAGAGATGGGAGATAATTTTAGAATGATGATTGAATTGGATTATTGTGATTGCAAAGGTTCATATCTCCTTTGGCAGGCCCTCATATTGTCATCTAACTTTGTGTTTATTAATTACTTGCACTTTCTAGGGGGAACCATACTCCCAAAGGGACAAATTGTGGGACATCTTGATGATATTGAACCTTCATATGATGATCTTAATCATTCCAGTGGGGCTGATGTCCCATCAGCCCAAACAGTTTCACTAGTACCTGCTTAATCCAGGATTCAATGTGTTCTTCTAACGTTAAGAGACACCTTGCAGACCACCTTTAATTCATTTGAACTCTGTTGGCTCTACCCTTGTCATCCTTCATTTGAGCTAGATTAACTTAAATGTTAGTACTCTAGGGACTGATTCAGATGGCACAAAGGTCTTTGCTCTGCCTTATCCATTTCAAAATATGACTATTTATTGCCTTCTTTCCTGGATGAATTCTGAGAGCACCATAATGAAAGTAAAGTTTTACAACTGGTCAAAGATGTTTGCTAGCAGAGGATTACGATCCCAAACACTTTGAAAACTTCTCAGTGAAGCAAAGCTTGCAGGAACTGGACATGGATGAAAGTAGAAAAAATGTTATTTTTCTGGATGACTGGATTCAAACCAATGTCACCATCAGTATTCTGACAAAGTCAAGAGAGGATGGCCCTCAGTGTCATACCATTTCCAGGTTTCACTTTTGTCCTCTGGTTGAAGTCATATGCACAGCATTTGCAGATGTGCAAGCACAGGCATTCCATTTTTTTCCTTTCCAATGGCTATGGAAGGACCCTTTGGACAGCCATCAAGAATGCATTTATGATGAGCTTTATATCTATGATGCCTGGCTGGAAGCCCAAGACAGTATTCAGAGGCTGCCAAAGGAACTTGGTTGTTTGCTAGAGTGTGTCATCACAGGTTTGATGTTTTTTCTGACACTACACACCTAGCAGACTTCAGGACTGCTAAAGCATGGCCCCTCTACATGTATTTTGGAAATTTGACCAAATATGTGTGATCATCACCACAGTCAGGAGTATGTCACTTGGTAGGGTTTCTGCCATCAGTAAGTCTTCTTAAATATAGCATGCCTGTCTACCATTAACAATATCAGCTTCCCAACAGCATCAAAGATGTTCTGAGTAAATTGTCTTGCATCTCAAAAATAGGAATGGCATCCCTTCATGCTGGGAGATATTGTTAGATGAAGATTTTGTTGCCACATATCAGCACAGCATTGTCCTGAGATGTGCCAATGGTGTGATACAAAGGGTCTTTCCCTGAATTTTCACATACTTGGCTGATTACCCTGAAAAGTGTATTGCTTCATGGGTCCTGTTGAACCACTCATCAATTCACAGGGTTTTAATCACCACTATCAAGGACATAGGCTTGTATCCATGTCCTTGATGTCTGACACCCAAAAGCTTGTATGGTTTCTCAGTCTCATGAGGGACATGAGAAGATGTATAATGAACCTTTAAGTATATGTTATGACAAGCATTATCAAGGCCCACAAATTTATTTACACATTGGGAAATACTGTAGATGGTGCAAAGATTGACCATACTCTAGGAGAGGGCTCATGGGTACCCACCCTGGCAAGATATCCATCTCTCATTGTTTTATGATTAGCTCACATGTCTACTGGCAGAATCAATTTTTCCAGAAGCTTGCACCATTCAGCCTTGACCCATTCCACATCCTCATTATTGAATTTATGCATGAGTGTGAACTGGGCACCTGGAAGGGATTATTCACATACCTTATAAGGCTGCTCTATGCCCTTCCTTGGGGTAGTGAGCTTTTTGTGGTGCTTGACAGCAGGTATGAGTAATTCATAGGGGATTATGTTACATACTAACAGGCTGTGAACATTCAACTAGATTTTGACAGATTCTGACCTTTGGTAATGGCATCATTTGCAAGTTTTCAAACAATACATGAAATGATTGGCAGCACATGACTTTGAGGACATCTTACAGGTCTTGTTACACTTACCTGTTATTTGTGTTTGGCCTGCTGACAGCTCTATATTGTCAGTGTGCCATTCTGGTCTTTGAAGGGCTGTTTCTCAGTGACTATAATGGACTCATACAGTCACTGTTGTATCAATTTGTGAAGTGGCATGCACTTGCAAAGCTCAGAATTCATTCAGAATCTACTCTCAATTTTCTTGAAGAATTGTTCAAGAAACTGTCACAGAAGTTACACAAGTTTAAGAGCTATACCTGCGCTGCCTTCCATTCTGTACAACTACCCAAGGAGAAACCTGCTCACCAACAGAAGAGTGCTCAATGCTCTGAAACAAACAGTACCTCTCCAGAATCACTAGCAAGTGGGCCAAGAATGAAGAAATTCCATTTGGGCACCTATAAATTTTACACCATGAGTGACTATGTGAGGACTGTTAGGTTCTTCAGAACCATGGATTCATTTACTACTAAAATCATGTGTACATATTCATCTACTTCCATCTATGGCCAAGAAGCTAAGTCCCACTAGAGAGTGTCATATACCGGATTCTACACCCCACTTCCACTATAATATCCTGTTCAAATCCACACCTCCAGACATATTCATTCAATCTCCACTGAATCCAGTTCACATATCCAATCTGAGACACTTGTCTGATGCATATCCAATGCATATCCAATCCATGTCCATATCTGCTCTGATCCATGTCCATATCCAAAGAACTCTCCCTAGGACTTCATCTGAAATTAAGGGGCAATACTCAGGTTAGAGGCACAGTGTATGAGCTAAGGCCAAAGCCCTTTATGGTCTATTAACCCTCCAAGAAACAGAGAGCTTGCTCATAAGGCCCTGAAAGCATTTTATCCCCTGACAAGCAAGTTAGATACCCCAGCACAGTTAGCCAAACACAAGCATAGGTGTCATGTGCTACAGCAGGTAGCAGAAGAAGGAGGCATATCATCCTATAGCAGTCAATCATCCACCAATGCCCCCCCCAATTTACATCTGAAATGCACCATTATATTGCACCCACTCAGAACAATCCAGTAAACATTTTTGCATTTCTGTGAGAAAATAACAGTGATCCAGCTATTAAGGTAGAAGTAGCTTTATATTTTGGATGCACCCTACATGGCACTCACAGTCACTAATAGAATTTCATATCAAAGCTAAGGGACCATGTCCTCTATAGGTTGAGGGAGCTAGATATTAGCTATTGCAACCATACCTTTATGAATGAGGAATGCAACTCTATCATCATTTCAAATAACACCATCTACTCGGTTCAGACAATGCAAGTACATTATATGACATATGATTTACAGCACAAATATGACACCATCAACCACAGAACTCACAGGGATGTGATGGTACTATTGCGGGAGACAAGGCTGAGACACCCATATTGGTATGCTTGTGTATTGAGCATATTTCATATGGAGGTGTGGCTCCAGAATCATGATGGCAGCCAACCTGTAAAATGGCACCTGGAGGTTCTTTGGGTAAGATGGCTGGCAGCCTTGTGGAACTATAAAACTGGTATAAAATATAATCATCTTCCAAAACTTGCATTTGTGGAAGAGTCTGACACAGATGCATTCAGGTTTCTTAATCCAGGGCAGGTGATCTAAGGAACACATTTGATTCCTGCATTTGCCTCCAGATGTGGCATAAGCTCTCTTTGCCATGGAAAATTATTAGCACATCCTGAGGGGCAACTAGACAACTGGGAAGAACATTACATCAGCATGTAAGTCTAAATATCACTTCCTCAGGTATATTGATTTGAATGCTCACTGCATGTTTGGCCTAGATTTGTCGATAGAGATATGTTTATGCATTATACTTACTTTGGCATTGGACACTCACCCATGCTGCAGAGGATTACTCAAGATTGTCTTAGCTCTGAGTCAGTCAGACAGTTCAATGCTATGGATACTTCAGGCAACAATAACATGGAGGATGTAGAGCAAGATGAGGTCAGTGATGATGAGGGCTGTAAAAACTACAGTGATGAGTTTAACAATAATGAACAGGATGAGGAAGTTGGCAAGGATGATGGTTTGGAAAATGAGGATGAGCAGTTCAATTATATTTCTTTCTGAAACTCCCTGCAATCTGATTATCAGAGAACCAAGAAATTCCTGTGAGTTTCAGGAGCATACTAGCTATGGTATAATTTGAAAATTGAATCAATCATGACCCAGACAGTTGGGTATTCATTCCATTTTATTCATTTCCTGCTCTCCTGCCTCCACAAATACATAGAAGAATGAAGAATCATCATGGTACATTGTAGTAAGAATCATGATCCAAATGTGCTGCATCTGAGTTCCAATTAATCACCAAACACCATCAGAGGACAGACTCAGAAATCTGTGAGAAGTTCTCCCAAGGATACAACATCAAGTTGATATAATATATGTCTTTGGTAGTTTATTGGGATGCTGAATTCTTGAATTTGGTATGTCCAGTCCTCACTGACTGAATTCAACACACAGTGAGATCTTCCATCAAGCATCTGTATTCTTAGGGAAATGTAACATCTAAATCCTCAGTCCAGTATATCTGAGTCTGGTATGAATACTATGACTTGGCTGTCATGATGTGAAACAGGGGAGGGTTAGGAGTCTTTTTCCCAGTGTAGGGTTGGCCAATGGGTCAGGGCTGGCATTTGGAGCTGTTGAGCAGTCGTTCTTCTGCACATATGGTATGTGAACTAGATTGTGTAGTTTGATATGCTGATTCAGATTGGCTCTTCTGACTGGAAGTAATTTGGCAGATTGCCAGTAGTGAGACTTTGACATGATACTGATGAGTTATCACCATCATTTGTGTTTATGAAGGTATAGTGGCTCAAAAAACTGTCCACATGTTTTGACATTTTTCACTATCTATGATATTGTGTGAGAACAAACAAATGCCTCAAGGACATGCTAGTACTTCTCTCTATCCAACATAGACAGAAAAGACTAGTCTCTGCCTTAGCTCATCAAAACCATACATATACCTTCCTATATGACCCAATCCTACTAATTCTGGTCTCATCTGACAATATAACACACTTTTAGTCCTCTACAGTCCAGTTTGATGAGCTAAGGCAGAGACTAGTCTTTTCTGTCTATGTTGGATAGAGAGAAGAGGTTTGTTACAGTCTTGAGATGAGCTGCATTGAGAAAATTTCCTTGCAGTATGTGAAGAGAGAGTGGTGGTGATGGTGGAACTGATACAATGTGTGGCTTGGATAGCATTATCAGCCTTTCATGTGGTCATATGTTGGATAATAGCCCATTTATCAGTGGAGGTGAGCTTGGATGGACATCCTTCACAAGAGTTTTCCTCATCTGGGTGGCTTTCTTTGATAACCTTGGTCATAGTAAACTCACATACTCCAGTTCTAAAGAAAATTTGATGAGCAGAGAAGCCAGCATAGGACAGAGTATGTGTATTATCCTATTGAGCATAGGAGATAGCTCTCATAGTGATCACAACTATTATACATGAGATATTCTGGTTTATATAGTTAGATATAGTTTTAAAATAACATAATAAAGGATAGAAGAAATAATTAAAGCCAAGGGAGGTCACACAAAGTACTAGAATACCTGATTATCACTGTAAAATACTTGAGTCAAAAAACTGTCTGCATGAGTCATCATTTTGTAAGCCTTATATCTCCACTATATCTCCACTGATTCCCCCCATGTAGGGCTCAAATGGAAGCCCTGAAGCCATACTACAATGTGCTACTAGCATGTCCTTGAGGCATTTGTTTGTTCTCACACAATATCATAGATAGTGAAAAATGTCAAAACATCAGAACAAAGATGTCATTTACACATTTCTCTGGTAATTAAAATCTATCAGAGGATCCTGTGACATGCAAATTTTTTGGGATGGCCATACATCAAGGTACATATCCTCAGCCAAGCAGCTAGGCACATTCCAGGTTTCTGACAGAGCACTCCTGATATTTTTGCTAATGACTGAGTGTGAGAGCCCACATCTTAAGCTTGGCTTTCAAGCCACCTACCAGTGACAGTACACATCTATTGTACATGCAGTTCTATAACCCCAGCAGTAGCATGAAGTGCTCAAAATGCAAAGCCCCAAATGCAAAGCCCCAAAAGTCACTGTAAAGACTACAATCTAGCTAGACTCATAGCAGACTACCACCTAGACTAGTATATGTTAAAAGCTTGCCTAGCTGCTATACTTGTAGGACAAGAACATTCAACCTGAGGGGTTGCTGGTAAATATATTCTGCCAACTGCTAATGTGAGATGCATGATACTATGTTTAGGTGATGCCAAGGGTAGCAGTAGCATTGCTGCTGATAGTGCCATGAAGGCTACTGATGCCAATGCTAATATGTGCTAAGGCTAATGAGTTCTAGTGTTGCTGGTGATACTGATGGTACCAAGAGTAGTGCTAGTGATGAGCAAGATGATAGCATGTACTGATGACTATGATAGCAATATATGCCAAGAGATAGTGAAGCTCAAGCTCAAGCAATGGCAAGATTACGATGATAGCAATGAGTATGGCGGGATGGTGAAGACCATCAAAGATTTAGAGATAATAGATTTCAAAAAAGATATATTTGAATAGTGGTAGCAGTACAGGAATCCTGTCTAATGAGCAATACAATGTATAATATAATGAATGGATACTCCAGTGCACAAGTAGTACACTGAAGGTGAAAAGTGACTTCTTGTACCAAATGTATGGTAAAAGGGGAGTGCTGTATGTAGAAGAAGTCAACTATCTTCTATCATACTTCATAAGTACATGGAATCAATAGGCAAGGGTAGAAGCAAGTTAGCAAAACTTAGCCATAGTGATATGTATGAGTACTGCAGATGCTATGCCATGCATTCTACATGTAATAAGGCTTGCCATGGAATTAGTAGTGGCAGATGGGAATGTACTATGCACCAAATGGAACTAGTGGGCATAGCATATCAGCTCATGGAACATGGTTCAGCACTTTGGTATGGTAACCAGCAAGTGTGCAGTATCCTTGGTAACTGTATATATTGATAATGGTAGGGTTATGGGTGGTTGCGCTACATGGGATAGGGGCTAGAAAATTATGGAAATGAACCTATACATGGCCAGCACCAGCTGGACTATCACATTGCCAAAGTTACTAAAGTTGTGTCTCAAGCATTGACTTATGACCATCTGTCCTGGTTGACCCATCTTACCAAATATGGAGTATATTCAGTTCAAGTTATGACTAGTCCTAGCAAGGACTTTCATAAGGACTTCAAAGCAATGATGAAGAAAAATCCTCTTTCTCAATTTTGAGATGGTCTATATGAGCCTTCCAGTGACCTTGCCTTGTACTTTATATACATCATGACTACAGTTCTCCAAAGAGGAGTAGGATACAAGAGTGGTACAGAAGAGTGGTACAGAAGAGTCATGGAAAGCATATTCAGGGGACCATGAAGTCTATTTCCCCAACTAGGTGGATATGCCATTTGTTTTTTTCTGTTTATGTGCACTTGCCATCCTGTCATTATGCTTTAGGGAATATATGTCCCAGATCTTCATTGTAGGCTCTATATTGTGATCAATAAGAAAAGTGCTGATGAGTCGCAAGGTCAAAGTATAGTGCAAATGACTAGTATCAGTGGGCATATGTCTGGCTGTTTTTTCCCATTGTCAAACATGGAGGATTCATCATGAGTGCACATTTTTTGCACATCATTGAATGTATCTTACAATTGCTCAGAAACAACCATATCACAAGATCATGCCAGCCCATCAGTCAGTTTCCTTATACAACCTCATCAACCTCCTTGCCATGTTGGTCTGCATGGAGCTCACTTGTGGTGATATGCACTGCTCAACAGTGTTAAATTTTGGACAGTCATGGAGTTCATTTACACCAGATCTTTTTCTCTGAGAATTGTTGTATTAAAGTCTTGTATGTGACAGCATTGTAGTCTATCGAGCTATCTAGTGTCATTTCTAGTGGTGGTAGTGTCCTGACTACTAGTAGGTGGTATCTTGAAAATTTCAGCTATCTCCAATACTAATGCCAAGGTCACCCTGTGTGTTATAGACATATCCCATTCAGGCAAGCAGTACCTGTGCCAAACACTGCTAAAAACAAAGTATTGAAAATGTTCCTTGGGCTAACATTGATGTTTTCCAAAATAGGCATTTGCTCAAGCGACTTCATGCTGACATTACTGCTAGTGTTCTCCTCAATAGATATATGCTTTTTAAGCACTGTTCCCAGCTGTATATAAGATGTGAATTGGTTGTCCATTCTTCATCCCTTCTCTCACACTTTCCCTTGACTGACATCTCTTCTCTAACTCCTCTCTCTCCCTCTCTATTGCATTACATAGCAGGTGCAGCATGTCATTCAACAATGACAATATATCACATGTCAAGAGCTGACAAACTGAAGGGAGTACATCAAATTATGAGGGCTAGCAGTCTGATGCCATGGCAGCATTTGTAGAGGCTCAAAAGAGACAAAGAATTGTGCAAAAGAATTGTGAGCTGACAATGATGAAGACTCTACCCTCAAGTACATATTTTTCACTCTCAAGTTGGTTGTAAGCACTAATAATAGGATGTTTGTGCAGCCAAAATAGGCTGCAGATAGGATAAGCTGTCCTCACTGGCACATTGACATGGTTTCATAAGAAGGGTGCAGAAATGGAGTACAACAAGTATTTACAAATGTTGAAAATGGTAGGCTTTCTACATCAGTGACTGATCTTATCTTTCTGAGCCTTCATCTAGCTTTGACATGGGGCTGACAGTGCTTGAGGTGACAACACATCAAAGCTCAAGAATCTTGTTTCTGAATGGGTCAACTGAGAATTCAAGCCAGATCCCCTGGTTGACCCCAATGACAAATATTCATGTGGATTCACCAATGATGCATGCAGCAGGCTACTCTGCCTGGCTGAGCTTAACTGAAATGATCCTGTGTGAGTACTAGTGCCTCAGGATACTGAAAACTTACTGTTTGCCAGTGTAAAGGTGGAGATTTGAGATTGCTCAGAGGCCTGTTATGTTGTAACAGATCTCTCATTTCCAACCTACCTGGATGATAAGTACACTGCTAGTCCCAAAGATCTGGAGGAAGGTCTCTTCAAGAGTAAAATTCTCCTTCAGGTGTGTCACACTAGCATAGCATAACAGTGACCTTACCAATTTTGCAGGGATACAAAGCTGTCTTTACATCACCATCATCAGCAAAGGATGTCAAAGATGATGGTGATGGTACAGATGTGATCCAGGACAACAGGCATGCTAGGAAGACTGTTTCCATGATCAAGGTAAAAAAACACATGGCACAAATCATCAAAATGAGACAAGTCACTCTTTGCTCAATCACATATATTACATGCCAAGTAAGTCATAGCATTATATGGTCTGAATAGATATTGACAATGCTGTATCACAGGTTTGGTTTGCCCTGTCTTCTGTAACTTCATGGAGGTCTGTTGATGGAGACTTTGACTATGTCTAATTCTGGCAGACCATAGTAGACTTCTTCAAAAATGAACCTGGTTGAGAAGTGCAGCATAGGGTTACCAGATCGCTTGAATGGTGGACTCAGTATGTTATTAGCAATATCAATAAGCTTTGGCTGAACATGTTTAGGAAAATTTTCAGAAGGAGTCATCATAATGACCTTAGTAACATGGTAAAGGAGAACATGTCCATCAATGCTCTGGCAAGGCAGAGGGCACAGCATGACAATGCTGCTTTCAATTCATCCTAGAGCTTTGCTACCCCTATTTTACTCCTAGTTTGCTATTAATTGCTTGAAGATATAATATTGCTTGGTTATCATGTCAATAGCTCAGTTAAAGTGCTAGTTCATTGATCCTTCTGTCTCTCTTTTATTGCCTGAATCGACAAAATATGGTTCAAACATGGTCTTTTTTTAATGTTTAGTCATGATCTGAATAGCTGGGATTGAAGCACCAGTTTGTGGGTCCACCATTTGTTGTTCATGGTTTGAATTGATGAAATACAGCACAAGCATAATAATCTTTCAATTTTTTAGTCATCATGCAAATTGCTCAGTTCATAGATCTGCCCCATAGGGCACAGCTATCTTGATCTCTATATTGTTTACTTTTGTCCTAATAGTCCATTAGAACTGCAAGTGATCTCCAGAGTACTGTTCAAGTTCAAGTTCATAAATATAGAAGGTAGAGCACAACTATCCTGAGCTGAGGCCACAGCATTTTATGATCCATTAACCCTCTGACTAATGTACTTGCCTTTGAGTTGGAGGGTGCAGGGGTCACAGGCACAACACCCTTGGATGGCCAAAGTATTGTGAGAACAAAAAAAATATACAAGGCCATGAAGACTCACCTTTACAAAAATGGTAGGCCTGGCCAGCAGGCCATCTTTGTTACAATCATTGTATGCCCCCATCCATTTTCCCATCTCACTTATGCTTTCTCTTCTTTCCTGCTTACTTCATCATTCCCTTGTATATTACTTTCACTCACAGTCACTTGACCATATGTTCATACGTGACTCATTCTGACTCCCTATGACATCATACATTCAACATGTTGTACTTTAGCTGCCTTCCTCCTTTGGTTACACAGCCCGCTTATATCTAACAAGCCTGCCCTAAAGTTCTTTCTTACTTTAGTATATAAATGCCTGTAGATACACTATATTTCCTCATTCTAATCTTACTGGGTTTTACCTGAAATATCCTTTGCTAAGGACCCCCAATCCTTAGTCGTCCTGATCGTCTCTAAGCTTAGCACACCTAAAGTCTTAGTCTAAAGTGAACCCTTACTTCGACTCAGCTAGTTCTGTGAAGCTATTCTCAGATCTATCTTCATCGTCATCGAACATATTCAACTCAGCCAGTCTAGTCCTCTCAAGCACTTGGCTGTCTTCATTGGTATATGAATCCACATTCAAGAAGCCTCTTGTGTGCGGCCTTTGTGTTAAGAACCACCCCAGTTCATAACAATCTTCATCCTCAGTGTCCATAATGATGGCCTTTGAGATGCACTTGGCCAACTTGTGCTTCTTCATCATTGTAGTTAACTCATCTTCAGGGTCTTCCTCCCTTGGTCGATGAGTTCCCTAATCTGGCTGCTTACCTTTGTTAGTCTTGATCTTGACAACCTCAGCAAGAGGTGAGTCAATCACCAATCACCTTGGGAAGCTGTGGAGGAATAGCATTCATATGTTGTAACACTTGTGCCACCCCTGGTGCAACTATGAGAAGGTTAGCTCAGAATGGGGTATTGAAAACAAGACACTCACTAAAGCCTTTGGTCTTGGAGAAAAACGGATGAGATTTCATCAAGAATCACCAGCACATACATGCTCCCATTGAGGTGCCTGGCCATTATTCATCATCTCCCAAACCTCAGCAGCCACTGAGAGCAGCAATGGCAAGATGACCAAGGCATTTCTGCTGTGTTGTTGCAGAGCTTGAGACTGGCAGAAAGTCAGTGAATGGCAAAAAAAAACAGGACTTACCACCAGCTGAGCAATTTCATGAACCTAGTCAACTACCACCCAGCCATCTGCTTGAAAGTGTTTGATCCAGGCAAGTGCCTTACACAACAACTCATTGGCAACTGACAAGGCATGATTGGATTCTTGAATGGACATGGTGAAAAATAATGGGAATGTAAATATAAGAATGGAGTTAATAAGAATGAAGATGTATGCAGAAGAATGATGAGGATGGATGGAGTTATATAGGGAATGACTTGGTGTGGCCTTCACAAAGGTCAATGGAAAAATTACCACCAGGAGGTTTTGCTGAGTTGTGACCTTAATGGTCTGGTCATTTATTGCCATATATATACATGTACCTACAACACCTGCAAGTGCATGGATTCTTAAGAAAATCTTTCTGACAAAGCTTGCAGGTTACAGGATGCACTGATCAAAGCCGACCAAAATTTCTTTCTCACTTAGGACCAGTGGGTGCTGCCAAAGTTAGGGCCTACTCCATCCCTTCCAAAGGACTACAGTCCACTCAGTTTCTAACAAACACCTCACCCTACATGCCCCCTACCTACTCGTACAAGGAACAAGACCTCAAACACATCCTTGCACTCAACTATGCTGACCAGGAAATACCAGGCTGATGGTATTGCCAAGCAACATTTTGGTCAAGAAGGTAATTGATTTGCTATTGACCATAACATTTACTGATATTTAACTGAGCTAGTATTTGACCTTTGCTGGACCAGTGGATCTAAGCCAATGAGCATGACATTGGCCAAACCCCACTATGGTGGGCAAAGTAAGTCCATTGTGTTATGCATTCTAATTATTTTACAATATTCATGCTTATTAATTGTAGCATTTGACATGTGCTGGACTGCCCAGACTGATCTGGTGCCAGTAGTCAATGCACTGGTTAAAGAACCAACAGTCAAAGCAATGGCTGAAGCATTAATTGTCAAAGCACCAGCCAAAGCATTGATGATCCAAGCAACAACCAATGCATCAATGATCCAAGCAACAACTGACACATCAATGATCCAAGCAATGGCTGCAGCATTGACAGTCCAAGCAACAGCTGAAGCATCATTGGCCAAGCCACTCTATGGTGGTCAAGGCAAGTTTTGTAATGATTTGATGGCTTTAGTACTATGCTAATGCTAAATTTCTTAAATTTGAAATGTGCTGGGACAACAGACCATATACAGTACCAATTGTAGATACACCAGCTGAAGGCTCATTGGCCAAACTGCACTATGGCAGCTAAGGTAAGTCTTGCATCATCCACAAGACTTAAATCATTTCTTACTAATCTTATAGCTTTTGACATATGTTGGGATGCAGATACCACTCCAACTGAAGGTCAATATAACCTTTGTTGGGATGAGCCCAGCTCATCAAAGACACTCTCAGTTGCTGCAATCATGGCAGAAGCAGCCACACTGCTGCAGCTGGCAGCTACTTCTTATAATATTTGCTGGGGAGAGGAACCTCCACAACCAACAACAGGTCATGCTTCACTGCCCTCAACTGCTTGTCAGTATGAGATGTGTTGGGATGACTGACCAGCCATACCAGCAGTAGAATACCAAGGTAAATCTCAGTTGTTTGTGCTAGCCACATCTACTGATTTTCAGGTGGTTTTGATATGTGCTGGGGAGACTCTTCAGTGGGAGATAGTCTCCATGCGGTTCATCCCACAACTCTGACCAATGCTGGGTTAGTCAGCTCAGGTTAGTTGGCTCTCTCTGTAGCACTAAGCAAAGGCTCAGCAATAGCAATTACGAGGGTTAAAGCTGGTGAGGAATTGGTAACACAAGCTGATGAGAGGTTGCATAGGATGGATGCAATGATGGGTAAGTTTGTAGACCTCCCTTGTGCTCACTGTCACAATGTTGACCACCATTGTACAGAAGGCAACCCAAGCTTAGCTGCAAGTGCACTCATTGAAGGCAACCAGGGCTTGATATCAAGGTATCAATGTTTAGGCAGATTGATGATCCACTGACTGTATTGGAGCTAGGATTGAAGAAAGTGGCAGGCTGACATTGACATATGCAGTAATGTAGTGTACTGTAGAGATGTGACAGAAACAAATATATGTGATGCCTACTTTACTTTCTACCAATGACAGATGACTGATGAGAGATGTGACAAAAACAAATATGTGCCTACTTTACTTTTGACTGATGACTGATGACTGTTGACCATTCACCATTCACCATTCACTGTTGCATATGAGATGACTCAGCTACACTCAACATATCTCTTGGGCTTTTTCCAAATTAATGTGGCATACAAGTTTAGGCAACACCAGTGGCCAATTTGGCCACCTTGGCCTTCCTCAGCAACCACTCTGGGAGCTGGAATATTCCTGGGCTGCTTTTCCTCCACCCTTGGAGATACATCTCTAGCAGCCCTTATCCTCTTTAAAGTTGGTTCCTGAACCATCAGTGATGTGCTGAGATGTTCAAGACCTCAGCAAGTTTCACCACCTTGGTGAGTTGAACTTGGGCTGAAGGTGTGAATATGATGGCTACCTTCAATTGGCCATTGACCAGCATTGTGGCCATTGATTTTATCATCTGATCTCTCCAACACTGGCTCAACAGGAATGGTAGTCTTTGTTGCAGCAGGGGTGCTTTGGTAATGAGACCAGTGGTCAGCCTTCATGAGTTCTGGTGTGCTTGCTCAAGCTCTTGGATGTTGGTCAGTCAACTGACCAGTCATTGTCTATGGCATTTATCAGATGGCAGGTGCATCTTTTGACCTGTGGCGGGAATGCCTCTGCTTCAGTGTTGTTAAATTCATCATTGGTGGAAGTGAAGTAGGGTTGCCTGGCCATCTTCATCTGCTCTTTTAGAATTGAGGTCAGTGACAAAGGTGTGGTGGCCAATGGCTGTTTTGTAGGCCTGGTGCTGGGGCTCTCATCATCAGCATCACTGTCAGATTCATCCCCAGTGATAGGAGAATGAATTCAGCCCTTGTCACCAATCCATCCTTTGAACTTGAAAGTTGGTCCAACCTGATTTTCCTGTCAGTTGCCTTCTCCCATTCCTTAACATGGGACTTCAGAGCATTGATCTCTTGTTTGTTCAACCAGGGCTGAACCCCTGTACTTATCTTTGTCCAGGCCATATCACAGAAGGTATGTTAGAGCAAAGAATTTGAAAAGAGGAGAACATTGATGTGATTGATAGAAGCAAAAAAAGGAATGATTTCATGAGTAATGAGTGACATACCCATGTCATAAGTGCATGTAAGGGCTAGATTGTGCTGAATAGTATGGGTACCATTGCTACAAGACTTATCTAGCAATGTAGATGCATGGGTGGGTCTGTGGAGTGGAAAAAGAGGTCCTAAAGTGCTCTTAACATATCAGATATCAGATTCTTATTATTTGTGCCATGAGTATCATTTTTTCAATCAATGCATATACAAAAAAAAGCACTACTTTGATACATGGTCAAGTACAAGCCAAAGGCCTAGAGTCCTCTGAAGACATCCTCATTGGTTAAATGTGAGCACAAAAGAACTTCTCACAGAGACACAGGACAATTTGTTAAAGTTCAATGTAACAACAAAACACCTTCCATTCATTCATCACTCACAAAATCACCTTCTAAGCAAGGATTCACCAGAGGACATCATGCCAAGGGTGGCTATGAGCATTACAATCTCAGTGAAATCAACTTGGAGCCTTGTAGACTTTGCAAGTCCATAGCAAGCTCATCAGTCATTCATCTGGTCTTATTTGCTGACAACATGTATTGAAGGCCCATGGGTACCTTTGGTCAATGATCCTTGGATGATGGTGGTGGTGGATACATCAGGGCTCCACTCCTTAATGATTAGATTCTGTTGGTGCACCAACTCTCTGAGTCCTGATATACAACTACTCAAGACAGGTCTCTTTCCAGCATCCTTTACATTGCCAAAGACAGCATTCACATTTGTGGTGCTGGATGACTTCCTGTTGGATAACCTGGAATGCAGGACTTCTGCAATGAACTACTACAGTAAATTAAGGAGAATCACATCCAGCATGTTTCCTCATCTAGTTCCTGTGAATGCTGTGAATGTTCTTCTATGAATTTCTCACAATAGCTGAAAGAACCAATATAGGGAATTAATGAGGGTGGGCAGGCAGTGGAGACAGCTGAAGCAGCTCAAGTAGCATGGATTACATCATGAGAAGTGAAAGCCAAAGGCAGGGGAGCTTGCTCTATTCTGTCCTTGATCCTGCATGGCTGTATTCTAGATCCTTGGTAATGGATGGAAATTTCAAGGCCGAGCATTTGTTTCCAGTGAATCCAACTGACAAGGTAGTATTAACCGATGGCATTGGCTTTATTGTCAGCAATGCATGGTACAAAATGCATCTTGCCAAGGCAAAGGATATCATCAACCAGTCTGACTGCAACAACCACTGAGCAGTCAACCAGGTCAATGCTTCACATCACAAGTTGGAAGCCATGGGAATAGGTAGGTGTGCTTGTGCCAGACATGGCTATTTTGTCCCACATTCAATGGTGGACTTTCAGAAGGGGGAATGGTTCACTGACTGATATTGTAAATTACCCAATATGAACTGATTCATTGGTCAGCCAAAGGCAGATGAACATGAACTATGTGCTGTGTCAAGCCCTCAGCTATAACACCAATGGAATTGACCAGGCATTGACTTTTTATGACATCAATTGTCAATACCACAAGCACCTCCAACAGTGAATTGATGAGTTGCCATATCTTGACCTGCCATGGGGCATAGAGGTTACCCCAGGTATTGGGCTCTGACATGTCTACGGCCATCAAGACAAATGCTACATATGGTATGCATCAAAATTAATCACTAGTGCAGCCAGAATTGACAGTGAAATTATGGAGACCCTGTGGGCACCCTTGAACATTATATTACCATTGGCAAGGGGGATGTTAACCCCCCACCAAAAGGAGTGTCTGGATATTCAAATGAATAACTGCAATTTCATGAAGATGATACACATGAGTAAGCAATATCATTTGACTGATGGTGTAATCTGAATGCAGACATGCAAATTCCTTTGCCAAAAATTTAAGGAGGCCATGCAGGGAGTCAGAGACAGCCAATATGCATTTAACCAACTGAGTGAGACTACTGATGATGAAACACTTGTAAAATCAGAAGCTGATGCTGCCACTGCTCAGAACTAAAGGTCTATATTAATATAATTACAATCTACTATATACTATGCTCATATTCATTGGCAAAGCACCAACAAAGAAACAACAAGAGTTGCACCTCTTGGATCATTAGGGGAGATGTCTGGCCAGTGAGATCCATCATGGCACTGCAATGTAGCTGGCATCTGGCATAATGCTAGAGGAAACACAGGTTGCCCTCATGATCGAAGTGAAAAAACTTGGAAAATAACTGACAAATGCTCAGAAGCTCACTGTTGCTTGGTGCCATGATAAACTTCAAGGTCTGATTGATGAATTTGTCAGGATAGCAGTGACATTCCTCAGCAATCAATTGGATGAATATGACCAGTTGGACCTCATGACTGTGATGTCAGAAGCTGCAGAATTGGATTCCATAGGGTCATTATCTGAAGATCCTGATCAGCCAAAGGATGAAGACTGATATAATGCGTCTGTCAAGTTCACTCCCAAAACCGTAGTGATTCCACTGCCATCCAACATTGGCATTGAAAGATGTGCTGAGTGGGGTGTTGCAAACCTTGTTTTGCAAGAAATTACATTAAGAGAAGGTCAAGCCAATGACTCATTGGATGCAAGCAGGGTGAACTTAGCCAACAAGGCCATGCTCTTCCACACTACCATTTGGTTGGCAAAGTCACAAGATCAGTCAAGCAGAGCATGGGCTTAGGTACACTCTGTTGACAGGATCCTTCACTTACATGTGCATATATACTCAAAATGTTGCAGCCAACTCATTCACCTTGGCACCAATGACTTATTGGTTAAATTTTGGCCATTGGAAAAGGCTGACCTAAAGGCTATGACAGTGGTGGCAGACCCAAATGCCCACAGTCAAAGAAATAGCAAGTTAGCATGGTTCTGGTCCATTGATGTCCAAGGTGATTCCACCAGCAATGACTGGATGAATGAGTGTATGCTCATCAGCTTTGTACCTGTACCTATCTATTGCTAATATTTTGTTTGTGACAGTTTACTGTGTCCATTGGCTTAGAACCCTTGCACTATGTGATTGATGGGCAGAGGAGCTCCTGCTGGTCAGTCAGGAAATGACATGGATGGTAGATTTCTTGATTTACAAATCACAACAATGGATCCACTGAATGCAAGAGGCCAATGCTAACAACCTAGTCAGCCATTGGTGCTATGCAGCCCACCAGGCTCAAATGTATCTCCACCTCTCACAGCAAGTGCAAGATAGCTTTGAAAGAACCAAAGGGTTGGCTAGGGTGGTGGAGTAACAGGGGTCTATATACAGCCACACCCACATTCAGAAGGTGCTTAGTGCCACTGTAGATTAGTCATTTCTATATAATTGGAAATTATTAAACCAAACTCATCTTTCCTCTAACCATCATGTCCAATTCATCGACCCTCTCAACACATAGTATCACTGACTTTACTATCTGGGATGCTACAAACATCCTAGAGTATGTTACTTCTTGTTTCACCATGTGGATTGCTTGTGACCAAAGTCACATGCCTTGGACACCAGCTTACAAAGCCTGCTTTGTAAGACACCTTCAATGGGAGGCAGATGTAAGTACTTCATTAGTCAGTCAGTTGGTTGGGCTGTAGGATGTATTAACTGATATCTCAGCCAGCACTTTGTGTTCCCATACACTAACCTATGTATGGTGTTGAACATTCAACTATGTCTGACCTCCTCCACAGCATCCTCAGTGGATTTTTCCAATACCAAACTGGGAACATCACTGCTGAACAACACCTTTGACAGATCCAAGCCTCATAAACTCCACATGTTCTTTGTCCAGTGTGAGCTCAATTTCGAGAGCAAACCTGATACTTTCTACTCTGGATGCACTAAAGTCAATTTCACCCAATCCTATCTCAAAGGAATGGCTCTCAAGTGGTTTGAACCAGATCTTCTTTCAGACAAAAATAGTATCCATCTGGATTGAATGGATGATTACTCTGAGTTCATGCTTGAGCTCCAAACCAACTTCAGCCCTTATGATCCCTCCAGAGATGCAGAAATTCTGTGGTGGACTTGGTCATACTGCCCAGAACTGCACCAAGTCAACCTTGTGTGCAGCTAAGGGTTGCACCACAGTACTTGCCCTGGAAGCAGATCCAGAAGCCTCAGATGAGGCAAAAAATTAGCCCATGACCCTCTTGACTCCATGTGGGATGGGGGTCACATTGGCCCAACCCATACAATGGAGCTACAACTCAATGCTGTAACTCTTCCAGATCTAAACTCTCTATGCCCATATGTCTCTCTCCTGTCTTTTTCTAATATATCTGTATTCCCTGCCCTCATAGATTGCAGTTCTTCCCACTGCTTCATAGACATTAATTTTATCCAAAAACATAAATTCCCTACTTATCAAATTTCTCTACTTCTGCTCCATTTGTTTGATGGTACCTGCAATAATAATATTTCCAAAGCCATAAACTTGTCCATCTAATTCTCCTCTGGTGTAGTCACCTCCAATATGTTCTATGTTATCCCTTTGGATTCCTCATGTTATATTGTTCTCAGATATAGCTGGCTCACCCAACACAATCCATGGATTGACTGGGTATTTGGCAGCATTAAGTTCCAGACAACTATACAGAAAATGTCATTGGACCCATCTACATTATCACTGCCTTCAGACATCCCATCCATGGCAGGAATTTCCTATCTAACACCTCTGCTACCTCCAAATATTCCATCCAAGGAAGAAACTTCCCCTCCAACATCTCTGTTGCCTCCAGGCATCCCATCTGTGGTAGAGACTCCTCCTCTGACCAAATCTGAACCCTCCACTGGCACCTCAGTCCCTAACATATCCCTGATAAATGCAGTGGCTTTTTGCTGTGCCTGTAAGTTAGAAGGATCTACTCAGTTCAACATCTACCTCTGTCCCTCCAGAGGTAATCTTCTATCTGCATCCATATCATCCAATCCTCCAGACCTCTCCAGAATCCCTTCCGAATACTACAAGTTTGCAGATGTCTTTGACAAAGGCAAAGCTGGGCAGCTCCCTCCTCACCAACCCTATGACCTCAAAATTGAGTTGGAAGAAGGGGCTAGTCCACCTCTCAGAATCATATATTCTCTTTCTCCAGTCAAGCTTGAAGCCCTCCAGAAGTTCCTTGATGAAAACATCTCATCCAGACTCCTCCAATCCTTATCTTCTCCTTACAGAGCCTCTGTCCTGTTTATCAAAAAGAAGGATGGCTCCCTGTGCCTTTGTGTGGATTTCCATGGCCTCAACTAGATTACCAAGAAGGACCATTATCCATTACCCCTCATTGCTGACCTCCTAGACTCTCCAAGCTGTGCTAAAGTTTATACCAAGATTGATCTCTATTCTGCTTATCACCTCATCTGAATAGCAAAAGGAGATGAGTGGAAAACTTCCTTCTGAATGCACTATGGCTCTTATGAATGGTTGGTGATGCTGGAAGGCCTGACAAATGCTCCAGCAGCTTTTCAACACTTTGCTAATAGCATGTTTGCCAATATGCTGGACATATGCATTATTGTGTATCTAACAGCTGGAGTGGCTGCCACTTTAGTATTAGCATGTTTGAATGGGCTGAAGCCATATCCTGGATAAAATTGCAACACAGCATTGGCAAAATCTTCAAAGTCATTACCATCATATTCCAGAATTTCTCTCCATAATTCAGCTTCATCAGGGTCAGCACATTGTATGGCAAACTTGATACTAGCCTTATTGGTAATGCCAGCTTTGGCTGAAAGTTGATCTACAATGCTGAAAAATGTTAGGAGTTCTTTAGCATTACCATAAAAATGCAGAGCTGCCACTGAGGTAGGCAGTGGCATGAAAAATGCATTAGTCATAAAGGCCATGGGAATTTTTGGTAAAACTGTGGTAAAAATTGTGGCTAGAGTAGCCAAAAGTGGTAAGTGAATTTAAAAAATGTAACTATACCAAAAGACCCCCTCATGGTGGGCTCCAATTGTAAAGACTACAATCTAGCTAGTATCATAGTGGATTACCACCTAGACTAGTATATGTCAAAGTCTGCGCTGCTATACTTGTAGGACAAGAATGTTCGACCCAAGGGGGATACTAGTTGGATATACATAGTTAGAAAGGCCTAAATTGCTGTCTGAGATAGGGGCCAATGATAGCAAGATAGGGGCCAATGATGTTGAAATGGTTTCTGAGGGTAGTGTGATGTATGCTGAAGCTGTGCATGGTGTGGGAAAATATTACTAAGCAGTAGAGCAGTATAGCAATATAGTGAAGGTATTGCATGCAGTGGGATAAGGATTTTATTCTGATTTTTGATAAGGATTGGATTTTGTATAAGGACTGATAACTATACCAAAAGGTAATAGTGACTTCTCCTACCAAGTATACAGTAGAAGGGTAGTGAAGTACAAGTCTTGGTAGGTAGGAAATTATATACCTACATAATAGCTACAGAGATGGAAGGGATAGGAAACCATGCAGTAGACATGTAATAAGGAGGTACTACATATTACAAAACATAAGGCAAGGAAATTTACATACTGGCATGGCTAGGTGGACATAGGACAGAATGGAATTATTGAGCCTTTAGGTTGCCAAATGGGTCTCAGCAAGCTGCTGGAGCTGCATGCAGCGCAGGAAAGTTGCCATAGGGTGGCCACCAAGCAGCAATGAGGCTGCTGGAGCTTGGAATGGAATTAGAGATAGCAGTAACACATGGGAAGTAGACTCAGTAAGGGATGGAGAAGCTGAGGGGTAAGGATAATGATAGTCAAATACTTCAGGCTTAATACCTATATGATCATGGGGTCATACAAGCCTATAGCAAGTTTGAATGTCACACTGGATATGAAGCACAGGTAACAGAGCAGTAAGCAGGACAGGAATATACATAGCCGGAATACCAGTACAGATGAATTAGCAAAAGAGGATAGGCGCAAGTATGCACAGTGGAATTAGAACACAAGAAGCTTTGCCCACTCTTGCAACACTGACAATGGAATGCTTTGGCAAGTGGCTAAGAAACAAGGATTGGTAAGTCTGTATGACACAAACAAACTGAGGACTGACCTAGAATGACAATATTTTCATGAAATCCACCAATGACCCATTAAGGAACTGAATACTAGGAGGAATTATGACCCTTCACTTCTCCTTGGCACAAAGGTAGTACTGGGGCAGATATCAAAATACCTCATTTTAGTGCTTCTCATAATCTGGATTTGGCAGCTTTGGCAAGGCATCGAGATAAAGGAAGAGTCATGGGAAAAATTTGTGAAACTCTAGGTCCAAGAGCATGAAAGACCAGTTCTTGCTGATGATGATACCATCAACATGATCTGTAATTGCCAGTCTCATGACTTCAAGAGTCTGAATCTCCACCAAAGTTGGCATTTGGGGATTGCAAAGAACAAGTGTCAGAAGTGGAACATATGAATGTGAGGTCTTTTAGGCTAAAAATTAGTCAGTAACCTTAGCAAATAGTGATAAGAATACCAAATACTCACCTGTTTTGTCTCACAGGGAATGAAAATGATTTCACAACTTTGAGTAATAAATAAACATTCAAAGCCACTTTCCTAAGTAACAACTCATTTTAAAATATGCTGATACTTACTTTAGAAATCATCTGAGCCTTGGACCTGCTGCACAATTGAGAAGTAGACTTTAAGCCTCAGTTGACCTCACTATTTGCCTTTATATAGGTAGCTGATGAACCAGCTGAACTGCCAAGCAATTCCTACAGGATGGAGTTGACTGCTAGTGTTGAGCTTGACTTTGGAGAGTTGTCCATTTGCTTAGACTCTGAGGTTGAAGGATGCAGATTTAAAGCAGATGGGGCTTTATGAGAGCTGCTGGTCTGTCGCTTGCACTTGGAAGCCATATGAAAAATTAACCAGGAAAATTTAAAGGAGTGACTGATAATAGAGAAAAGACAGTGGTAATTTGAAAATGGGTTGTAGATTGTAGTAGTATGAAAGTGCTTGGTCATAATCAAATTCAACCACATTACCTGTCATGTGATTTGTGGCTGCAGATATCATATAACTTCAAACTCAATATTATTAACTTATCGTCAGGCTGTTTGCCCACTGAGCTGCTTGCTCATATAGTATTGATAGTCTGTGTAGACACTATTATTGTAATTGGCTACAGATCCATTATGATTACCAGCACCATCAGTAGTACTATCAGGCTGTATCACTACTAGATGCAACATTGGTATCAGCAAGTTCCAAAAGCCTAAACATAACATCAAGTGCTTGACACCATTTGACTGCCTTGGGTCACCAAATGAAGTCAGGTAAGGGAATGTGAAGTTCTTTGGACCCCTGTCTTCCTGACCAAATTATTTCATGTGAAGGATATTCATCATCATTCCATTCATGTGGAAGAACACCAAATCCTTCTGGAATGTGTTCTGCCTCTTGTACTTGGGCAAGGGCTTGATGAAAGGTGTTGTGAAGAGCAGCAGAGCTAAATGGACTAGCATGCTTTGGAACACAAATAGGCTTATGGTGGAAATGGGCATGATGATCAGCAGCGATGAGCTGGGGGAGCTCTTGCAGATCTTCTGTATCAATACCTAGACCATCTGAATCATTGACGACTTTCCACTTCTCCTCTGATTCTTCATCAGTAGATTCATAAGCTGAGTATACCTCATCTGAGGGGTTAGTCAGGGTGTGCTCAATCACCACTCCCCAGCTTTGGAAGGAATTTTGGCTATTCCATCAGGTTATGATACTGATGGTACAGAGCAGCTTCCTATCATCCTGTATCAGATTTCTAGGTAGAATTTCACACATTTTCTCAACT
>MU173098.1:53058-65009 GCA_016695475.1 Suillus decipiens | reverse complement strand
TATATTCGACTTAGCCAGTTTCGTCTTGCTTCCAAGCATGAACCTGTCTTAGTCATCTGACAACATTGTAGTCTTTTCTATGTAAAGCATTGATACGTTAACAACCGCTGTTCTCTTTTGAACCATTGTTCAACGAGCCCATCCCAGTTGTAACAAAAGATTCAAGTCTTTCACATGCCACACATCTGTGAGCGCCATGACACCAGAACCCCCCAGACACCGCCAATAATCAGCCAGACTCGCCATGAAGCAAACCCTGATTCTGCCACGACGCAGCCCAGACCAAAGCTTGACTAAAATGTACAAGTACTGCCGATACCGAAGACAGCCATGTCCGGATCATCAGTAAAGATCACCACACCCGAACTCAAAGCAGGGCTACCCACGCAATTCGATGGGGCCCCCACCGATGCTAAGAGGTGGTTATATTCAGTGAAAACCTACTTTTCTATTAATGCCGGCTACTATGACACCGACAAAAAACAGATTGCTACAGCCCTAGCCTACATGAAGAATGAGATGGTGGGAGCATGGGCGATGAACTTCTATGCCAAGATATTCGAAGCCGGAGAAGCTTGGGGAAAGTGGGATGATTTTGAAAAGAAGTTCAAGGCATCATTCTTCACCACTGACGCAAAGGTTAGCATCATAACCAAGATTGGCTGCATTAAGCACACCGGTAGCCTTATGGAATACATCGCCGAATTCCGTACCCTTATGGCTGAATCGGCCCTCAAGGAGAGCACTGCTCTCATTTACTTCTTTGAGCAAGGGTTGAAGCCTGGTCTCCAGCGCGCCATCTGTCAGATGGAGACTGTCCCCATAACCATCGAATCATACATCTCCACCGCTATCATACAGAACGCTAACTGGGAACGATACGCCGCTGTGAGGAAAGGGGAAGGGAACGGAAAGAAGAAGAACGGACAGAAGTATGTCCCAAACCCTAAACGATCTGACCCCGACGCCATGGAGGTCGATCGCCTCACTGACGCGGACCGCCGCGAATACATGAAGAAAGGCCAGTGCTTCCACTGTGCCCAGATGGGTCACCACGCCAATAAGTGCCCAAAGAAGAAGATCCCGGTTAGAAAACAGGAGATCGAAGAAGAAGGAACCAAGACCGAGGAGGAAGAAGTGCGAAGGCTGGCTGAGGATTTTTAATTTGGGAAGCTAAGTCGTTGACGTTAGACTTCCCCACTAGACCTTTATGACTTGTACGCAAAGTAGGAGAAAGGAAAGAAATGCGGGTCCCGATTACTCTTTTCTCCTGAGTCTGTAAAGATCCAGTCGACACTACAGCAGTCATCGATTCCGGAGCAGCCGGAACGTTCATCTCCGACCAATTCGTCAAAGACCATCGCATCTGAACCCATCCCCTCAAGAAACCTTTCGCAGTAACTACTGCCGATGGCAGCTATTCGAAAGGGGGATTAATCTCCAGATACTGCATGCTCCACGTTAAGGTAGACGAGCGTGTCATGTTCGGAAAATTTAACGTTATGCAGTTAGGACGACGAGACCAGATACTTCTCGGTATTCCCTGGCTAAAAGCCATGAACCCTACCATTGACTGGGCAGCAGAAACCCTACGACTCCCAGCAACCGAACAATCGGCGGAGGTTGAAAGAAGCATCGACGATGCTAGAAAGGGTCATAAACTTAAACCCTTCTTCCGCCCCGATATGACGACCAGATGGGCTCAATCTAGGCTTAGAAAAGCCGAGCCTATGACCAACCAACCACCTTTAAAAGGGGTTGAACCAGCACTGATGGAGATAGATGAAACACCGAAAGGGGTACCATTACCAAGACAGGAAGAAGTACCTAGACCTGCATCTCCAATTCCGATGGAAGAAGACATAAAACCCACACCACCAAAGCCAAGGGTTGTCCTCCCACCAAGGCCAGTATCGCCCATAGCGAGACTGAAGAAGAGGGTGACGGAGCTAGAAGAAGTATTCTGTCCAAAGCCTGCTGTTAGGGAACAGAGGCCTGCCGAAGAACAAAGAAAGAATAAGAGGAAGGCGGAGCTAGAAGAATTATTCCGCCCAGCACCAGTTGTCAAAGAACAATGACCAATCGAGGATCAAAAGAAAGGGAAGAGGAAGGCTGAATGAAGTCCCAGTGCAGAGAGACAAGAACTGATCCCTCCTCCCTTCGCTTCGATAGAAGAGGTTCTTGACGAGGAAGCAACATCAGCACCGGCATTATTACCAACAGAAGAAGATGAACCACTACCAAACTTTGATATGAAAGACAACATTTGGATGGACGCCCTTGAAGAACTGGTCAGAAATGTCACTGATTATCCTCTGGAAGAAGGAGAGTTCCTAGTGGAATACACATTAAATGGTGAAATGGTCAGGATTATAGAAGACGTCTCAATGGATACCCCCCTTACATGTGATGGCACCTCTTATGCTGAACAGCATGCGACCCCTCTTAAGTTCAGCAGTAAGTCACAGGAGTTTGCCATGGCGGAGAAGGAAGCAAAGAAGAAAAGCTTCAAAGAGCTAGTACCTGCTTATCTTCATGACTTCGCCGATGTATTCGCCAAAGATGGTCTTAATCATTTACCACCTGAGCAACCAGGAACCAACCACAATATCAAGACAAAACCGGGATATGTCCCCAGAGTTTCGAAGATTTATCCACTATCACCAAAGGAACGAGAAGCCATGAAAACCTTCATAGATGAGAACCTCGCTAAGGGATTTATCTCAGAATCGAAATCTCCACAGGCTAGCGGGTTCTTCTTCATTGGAAAGAAAAGTGGAGACCTCAGACCCACGCAAGACTACTGGTATATTAACGAATGGACCATAAAGAACGCATATCCCCTCCCACTACCAACTTCGCTTATCGCACGACTGCATAAGGCAAAGTACTTCATGAAGATGGATATTAGATCGGGGTATAACAATATCCGAATACACCCCGATGATAGATGGAAGGTGGCCTTCACAACAGAATTCGGGCTCTACGAGCTGAACGTTATGTTCTTTGGTCTATGTAACTCGCCGGCAATGTTTCAAGCGTATATGAACTGCACATTCCAACAAGAATTGAACAAAGGATGGCTCATTGTCTATATGGACAACCTTCTTATATTCTCGAACGATCTAGAGGAACACCAAAAAAGGACACGTCGAATACTGGAAAAACTGTGTAGAGAAACGCTATTCTGCAAACTGGAGAAATGCACCTTTGACACTGAAGAAGTCGAATACCTTGGTATGGTTATCAGACCTGGACAAGTTACGTTGGATATCGAGAAAGTAGAGGGGATTAGAAAATGGGAAGTACTGAAGAATGTTTCAGAAGTCTGTTCATTTTTAGGATTCTGCAACTTCTACTGATCTTTCATCCCACACTATTCCGATATCGCACAACCTCTGGTAGACCTTACAAAGAAGGACAACAAGTTCGCCTGGACAGATAGAGAACAAGGTGCTTTTGATGCATTAAAACACGCATTCACCACAAAACCGGTCTTATGTAACCCCGACCTGATGAAACAGTTTGCTATCGCTACAGATGCATCCCTCGTAGCCACGGGAGGGGTTCTTCTTCAAACAGATGAAAATGGTGTCTATCACCCATGCGCTTACCTCTTGCAATCGCTTAATCCAGCAGAACACAACTACCAGATCTTTGATCGCGAATTACTAGCAGTAATCAGAGCACTCGCCGAATGGAAACACTATTTAGAAGGGAACCCTCATCCGATCATCGTATTCACTGATCATAAGAACTTGCTATATTTCAACATGGCCCAGAAATTGACACATCGTCAGGCCCGATGGCAGATGTTTTTATCTGAGTATGATCTGGAACTACATCATGTTGCAGGAAGCAAACTAGCCGCTCCAGATGCCCTATTGCGACGGCCCAATCATGGAACTGGGAAGGACGACAACACTAATCAGGTCCTTCTCCCAGATTCCATGTTTGTCTGGTTATTAGATACCAACCTTGCAGACACCCTCCACTCCTCCGATCCCCTCGACAACCCGGTGTTTAAAGTAGCCTCAGACGCCCTAGATGGCATATGCCTTCCCCCAATGAAGTTGGTGCTGTCTGACTGGAGGATTGATAAGGATATCTTATATTACAAGGATCGCGCCTACATTCCCCCGGCACATTGCCATGAAATCCTCATCAGATATCATGATCACCCCACTGCGGGTCACCTGGGCCATTTTAAGATGGAAGAACTCATCAAGTGAGAAGCTTGGTGGCCCGGTATGGGTTCCTATATTAGGAAATATGTTGATGGCTGTGCCCTGTGCCAGCAAATGAAGGCAGATACTCACCCCATCCGACTGCCTCTGACTCCGATTCCCTCCTCTGCGACGCGCCCCTTTCCCAACTTTCAGTTGACTTGATCACCGACCTCCCTGTATCCAGAGGCTTTGACAGTGTTATGGTCGTGGTCGACCATGGGCTTATGAAGGGGGTAATCATTACCCTGTGCAACAAAACAATCACCTTGGAAGGAGTAGCAAAGTTATTTTTGAAACATGTCTACAGAAGATTCGGGCTCCATGATAAGGTTATATCAGATAGAGGCCCGCAATTCCTATCCAGATTCTCGAAGGAGTTAGCAAGACTCCTCGAATACGACATCGCACCATCCACCGCATACCACCCTCAGACAGATGGCCAGACTGAATGTCTTAATCAAGAACTAGAGACGTACCTCCGGATATACTGCTGGAACAACCCCGAGGATTGGGTAGAACACCTGCCAATCGCAGAATTTGTACACAACCACTGGAAGCACGATGCAAGGAACACATCACCATTCTTCCTGATGATGGGATATGAACCACGTGCCATCCCACACCTGATCCCTGACTCTACAGTACCGACAGCAGAAGAATGAGTCAGAACACTACAGAAGATCAGAGAAGAAGCGATCTCATGTTACAACCTCGCCATGCAGAAGATGGCAGAATGATCATATGGGCAGAAGTATACCCTGTGGAAGATAGGAGATAAGGTTTGGTTATCAGCGGAGAACTTACGCCTGAAACTACCTTTGAAGAAGCTCGCACCAAAACGATACAGACAATTTCCGATCACCACAGTCCTATCACCAATCACTTTCAAACTAGAGCTCCTGAAGCAGTGGAAAATCCACAACACGTTCCATGCTTCTCAGCTATCGTCCTATAGCAAAAATGATGTACATGGCCCGAACTTCCTTGAACCTGCGCCTGACATCATAGAAGAAGAAGAAGAATATGAGGTAGAAGCGATATTATCCCATAAAGGGAATGGTAAACACCAAAGATATCTGGTGACGTGGAAGGAATACTCATCAGCAGATAACAAATGGCTACCAGAAGCTAACCTGGAGAATGCTGAGTGGATCTTGAAAGCATATAAAAAACGACACAACCTGTGAAGTCACCCTTCAACTCGAACCATAATCATCATTCTCTCACAGTTGTCTTTCATCTGATCTATATGCCTTCCACCATCTACGTTCCATCGACCCCAGCTTCCCCCAATGCCTCCACATCAGAAATCACAGAATTGTCCATCTCCCAGTTCACCAACACCACCGACGCCCTCATTACCCCAGTCCATCGCCGTTCCCCCATCGCTCACAATTATGCTCATCCCATTGCAGTCATCACCACCCCCACAGAAGACCATGCCTGCAACACCAACACAGAGCAGTTCACCCGCTATCTCGACGACCTCGAAGAGTACACCTTTATCGAAGCTGTACTCATGTGTGAAGAATATGCCATCAAAGTCGACAACATCATCCTCAGAAGGGACGCCTTTGCAGCCTCCCTCGTCATCCATATCATCAGAAACGCTATCCTCATGGAGCAGTGGGCAAGGAGAGTCGCTAAACCAGAAATACGCATTAGCCTTATGCACCTTCAGAAACGCATTAGGACTCACACTTTATGTCTGCTGCCTTGTGGCTTTGAGGAGGACCTTAGAGAAGGTATATGAGTTGTTAATGAGAGATCAGCAGGAGTTCTTAGACCACATAGTCCTGATGTGGCGGTCAAGTCAAGCCGAATTGCTCTCACAGATACCACCTTCCCTGCAAATCCTCATACTACTATCGGTAACCTTGTGGGTCTGTTGGCCGCTGTCCAAAGCGCCACCGAAACAACCTCTGCCATCATCGAAAGCATCCAAGACACCATCAAAACCTCTCATGAGGCACGAAACGCTATTAACGACGTCGTAAATGTCCTTAGGGGACAGAGAGTACTGACTCCACCCCCTCATACCATAAACCCTATCGACACTATTCTCCAGAACCAGACCACACCTCCCGATTATCCGTACCAATCCACTGCCCCATCCCCAGAAGTCGTAAAGACTTGGACGGAAGAACATCCTGCAGGATTATACTCCCCTGCCCCCAGATCACCAACACCAAATCTCCCACTGGTAGTAGTAGAACTACCCGAATTTGTCCCTGTAGCTGCGCTCATGGCCACATCTCCTGCCACGCACAGTGAGCTCATAGCTGCTGCTGAAAAAGAAGAAGAGGTACGACCAGTACCTGAACCACGTGATAAGGGTAAACACCCTTTTCGAACTTTCATCCCACACGACACGCACCCGGTTAAGAAAACTAAAGCAGTGGGAAAGAGACGCCGTTCGCAAAGTCAAGACCCTGCTTACAGTCATGTCGCTGTCGCCCCTCCTCTACATGCATCCGCTTCCAACCCTGACGCAAACCGAATCTGTCACCTCTGTAATGGTGTTGGTCATCGACACAAGAATTGCGAGGAATATCACTGTGTGTATTGCCACACAATCGCCCCCGGACATTTGTCCATTTATTGTCCCCTGCTGAAAGGGAAAGACATCAGGTTCCCCTACAAAGACTTCCGCCACCCCGACTTCTATACCACACTCGCTGCCCTTGAATTAGAAGAAGACGAGAAGTATGCACGTCATTGCCAGGAGCAGGACGAGGCTCATGCTATTGAGAATGACTTCGACGAGGATGGCCACTTCATCTCTGATGACCCTATTTACTGGGCTAATCAAGATGATTGAAGAACGGTGTCTTCACCATAACAACGGGGGTAATGTTACAATTGTCGTATGCCCCTATTCATTTTCCTCTACTTGCTTATGTCATGATTACCATATCGGTTGTACTTTTACATGGTCAAGTGACCTTACCGTTACAGTTGTATTCTCACATGGTCAGATGACCATTGTATCTCTCCCACAGTCACTTGACTGTATGTTCCACCTTTCTCTTTCATATTCCACTACATTCCATGGACTTCTATCGATGACATATGCTATTCCTCTGACTCATATGTTCTACTATGTTCTGCCTGGTTCTGTTGACTCATAGACCTGCCCTAAAGCTACCTACGTACTTTAGTATTTAAAGGCCTTCTTGTACTTGTAGATTCCTCACTTGAATCTTACTGGGTTTTACCTGGAACATCCTTCGCTAGAGCCTCTCAACTCTAGTCATCATTGTGAAGTCGTCTTCTAAGCCTTAGCACTCCTAAGTCTTAGTCTGAACATGATTATATTCGACTTAGCCAGTTTCGTCTTGCTTCCAAGCATGAACCTGTCTTAGTCATCTGACAACATTGTAGTCTTTTCTATGTAAAGCATTGATATGTTAACAACCGCTGTTCTCTTTTGAACCATTGTTCAATGAGCCCATCCCAGTCGTAACAATACCAAAGGTTACCATAGTAAAATAAAAAGAGATGAGAGTGAGAATATGATGGCAAGAACACTGAGACATATGTCAATATGGTTATGTTTAAATTTTTATTTCTTACTTACCTGGTATAAAGTTGAGCACCCAATGATGCAAATATCTCAGTTCTTGAAGAGAAACTGAGATGTAAGTACATAGCTCATGTATGTCAGCCTTAGCTGACCAAAACCTGTAGTGTACCTTTTGTTTTCTAGTGCTCCCACTCCCTCCTATTCATCTCATAATCCTAAAAATTCACTTCTACATGACGAGCCACGCTCACTTGTATTGCTATATCCTAATAGTGGTATATAGAAACTCAAGTAATCTCCATAGCCTATTTAAGAGTCCGTATAACCTTCAAATCCGTATACTGCTTTGCGTCTGCAAAACTATACTTTGTATACTTTGACAATTACATATTAGTTGTTGTTGACACGAGTAAACCGCGTTTGGGCAAAACCGACACGGCGCTGGTAGCCATCTAATATAACGTAATAGCGTTGGAGGAATACGTAGCCATTAATAAAGTCGAACCCTACACCCGAGTGCGTCGGAAGGCTTTTAACGACGAGAAATATATCATTGTCACCGCCATTAATCTTATTATTGAGAGAACGAGGCCATATTTGCGCATTAGGGATGAGGCGGTGGGTCATCTGTGCAAATGGTTAACGAGGGGTGTGAGGTCTGACAGAATTGATGTACCGTGCCAATATGGAAGTTCAAGGTACCTAGGGTGTAGTACTGATCAGGGGAAATCTGGAGAAGACCATTTGCCGGATTCACAGTACCGCCGGTTGCATCCCTGTACTTCTCATAGGCATCTATCGAACGCTGATGAGACCATTATTGCTCGCTGCAATCTAAATACACACCGATGGAAAGGTAAATAAAGGTGCAACCAGAATCCACGATGCCAGCGGTGTAGGCCAAGATTTCTGTATCCAAGTAGCTGATCCGCTGATCGATACCCCAATACCGCGATGAGGGGGCGGTGATGGTAATACCACTGAAACAAAACAATTAATACCAGTCTATTGATCTAAAAACTGAGGTGCCTTACGTCCAACCAATGTTGCTGCTTAACATGTTATGGTTGCTTCCACCAAAGGTAAGCTCTCCAAAGGTGACTTGATTTGGAACTATGGGGTGGAAAAAGATACCAACAATGGGCCGAGTAATGTGGTGTTGCTGAACCATGCGATCAGTGATAGTCGGGATCGTTTCTTGTGGTGAATTTGGTAGGGCGCCGATGCCTAACGATGTAGGTCCGAGGCCAAGGACACCGTCAACGATGATGTTCTGCACAGAAGAAGCAACACCGAATTGCATCTGAGGGATGGTGACATCCTCATCGATGAAAAATCTATCTTCCCATAAAGTTCCTATACATACTGATTGTAGGTATGTTCAACTTATGATATTATTGTATGTCATACCTGCGAAGGAGCCATAAGGGTAAATGACCGCTACAGGCACTTGAGTGTCGGCGCCAGAGCCGCTCGTGTACGCACTGGCGCTGCCACACCATGTGATCGCGCTAGCGGTGTCGATAATCAAGTGGTCTTCAAGAATATGTTAGCAGCCGCATGTTTTCTCGGTGTTGGACTTACAGATTGTGAGGGGAAAGCCAATTCCAACTTGTACGGTGTAGCCCCACTCATGTGTCTCTGACAACTCGGCGCTTGACACACCAAGATGAGTATTGGAAGGTCGGCCCGCACGCTTGCTGTCCGTAAAGGCCGCCACGCGAGCTTTATCGTGCCGTAAGAGGTCGGTAACATTAGAGAACGCTAGTCTCCTGGTCATGGGGAGGGTGACGGTAGAATTGCGGACTTCAACGGGCGATCCCATGGTTGAGAAAGCCAGGAGTGCCAACGAGAACAAGGATACAACGGAAAACATGACTTACTGAAAAGTCATATCATACTCGGTTATATATGTGATAGCGAACGCGATGGAAATATCGAGCCCCTCAGCTACGTCAGTCCCCCTCGAAAAAGTGATGACAAGACAGTTGCGATGCGAGTCATTCTGAGTGCAAGAATTCGACTTCCTGATAAATGTGGCAAGAGATGGTTTGCTTTTGATCCTGGCATGTGTTGTCAGTCAGTCAGCACTGAACATCATTTGATTTTACCTGACAACTAGTCGGTGCGTCAGCATCAGAGAACGGATGAATCATTGATATTCACTGCGGAAACAAGGATTTGATCAGGTCTGGACAGGGTGAGAAAAGACGACATAACCGTGTATAATCGGAGGTGGTAAATCATGCAAATTCCGAGTTGACAGAGCAGTGCTGGTCCTGATCCGACGTAGTATGAACACTGGCTATTGCAGAATTCGAATATCGACTGCTAGTACTATTCTGAATTATGGTCCGCGTGTCTGATTTTAGTCTATAACCGTGTCGGATTATCATATGACTATATGCTCTCCTGGATCTGCCCCGCTCCCGGTCGCTTCCAGTCGTTGCACCCTCATTCAATGCCCCTCACTACCACAATGTATGATTCCTATTTCAAATTTCTAGAAGATAGGAAGTCCGTACGAATAACACATGCGTGATATGGAAACACTGACGGGGCAACGGGAAAAGTTGGAATTAGCTATTCACCTGGGAAGATAACATCACATGGAGTGAAACGTGACTTGACTGGGTTGGGCCGTGGGCCGTGGCAGAGAAACTCATTCTGGCGTTGTCAAGGTCAGTTAGCTATAGAGGGATGCTCAAAGTTGGGCGCACACGCACACGACCCTCGCACAACACCTTCTGAAAACGGTAGTCTTAGATAACCGTCGGACTTTGAACTAAACCGTCTGCATGCCGCAGCGCCGAATCTTACTGTGCGTTGCAGCGCTGAACGTATCATCGATGACCCAATAATGCAAATTAGCCTAGTAATGCAAAATTTTGATGTATGGCTTTAACTCACAAACAATTAAATACCGAAAAAAATGGACTGTGTCTGTAGTCTGTAGAAGAGTTCGTGTGTGTAATTTGAAGAGCATTGACAAAGTTTTGCGTCCTGCAGAAAATCAATACTGGTCAACATCAGGCTCAATTTTGCACATCAGACAATGATTGACATGTTGCACACTTGCACAAGTATGAAATTTGGGAAAAAAACAACATGTGCATAAACTAGAACACTTCACCTATTCTGCCCCCTCAATCAATGTTTTAAAGAGGTTTGTATGAAGGTGACAGTTGTGCAAATCACAGTGAGGTTAAACATGACAGATACGTGACATCCCAGGCTCATAACACATTGGTTCATCTTCATGCAACTCATCATACAAACTATTAATCATACCCAGGGCCAGGTGCACACACAGCCATCAGGAAATTAACCTGAACTTGATATAACCAGATATAATTGGTAATCAAAAGACATTATTACATGTCATGTTTTAGCCTTAGATATTATTATCACAGTATCACAAAAATATAACATATGATATGACTATGCCTGGAAAATATCACCTTGATGTATCTCTTGCATGCAGACAACAGCATGATACTGTCATGTGTTAGCATTAGATATCATTATCATGGTGTCACACATATCAGACATATGATATGAATGTACAAGAATAATATCTGTCACGAATTCCTCACACAAATCATTATTCTTTCCTTAATTTTCCTAAAGCATCTAAACCCAGCGCTAAAACAAACCCTAACTCTACCAAAATCCCTACATCCACTTCTATAGTTGAACTTCCTGATGAAGATGAAGAGATCTTTTATGACGCTATCAGATAAGATAAGATAAGATAAGATAGTATCACATGATCTCAGAACCTTCTAGAATATGATGTCATTATGATGTCATCAACAATGTCACAAAAATCACATCATATGATTCTCATTTCTATTTTCTGATTGGCTAGTAGTTTCAGACTCAGTTTATATCTCAGTTTCAATATGCCTATATAGTTAGCTAGTCTTGCTGTAGTAGTTCTTTAGTTCAAACCTCTTGTATCTACATCTAGTAGCAACCAAGATGTACCTGCTTTCTCCTCTCTTGTGATAACCTTTAGTTTGAGTCCTAGTCTCTGCCTGTGCCTTAAGTGGTTATAAGGGTTATGACAATATCACCTTGATATGTATCTTAGAAGCAGGTAACAGTGTGATAACTAGGCCATCCATGCATTGTAATTGAGTAGCTGCAGATCATCACATTTCCAGTAGACTTATAATGTGTTGCAACATTTT
>MU173098.1:18960-35465 GCA_016695475.1 Suillus decipiens | reverse complement strand
ACCAATGGTACCAATGGTATTGAAGGTAGTGATAGTAATGAGTGGGGTGTAAGCAAGTACCAAGGATTATGATAGCAAAATATGCTGATGGGCAGAGAATAATCAGTCAAATAATTACAATCAATCTTCTATCTTTTGTCCATCTGCTCCCTATTTCTCATAACCATAACAGGTTATGAGCCCTGCCTCGACCATGGATACTATGCTCCCCAACAGCTCGTCATTGTATAACATCCCCAAGCTTGCCAACAATGGCTCGAATTGGATAACCTATAAGGAAAGGGCATTAACGGTGATTCGCGCACAAGGTTTGATGTGATATCTTGATGGCCGAGTGAAAGAACCTGCTGCATACAAGAAAAATGCAGCTGGAGAATCATTGAAGCCTGATGGCTCAGTAGCAAGCGAAACGGAGATCAAGGAGCCGGAAGAAAAGATTGATGAATTTTTCCAGAAGGACTCACTTACCAAACAGCATATATTCAGCACGATCTCGGATCAGCTATTGCTGCAGGTACAGAAATTAGATTTTGCATCGAAGATATGGGAAGAAATATGAACCATACACAAAGGAAAGACAGAACTCATGCAAATAGATTTGCGATGACGTCTGCAGGATGTGAGATGCAAGGAAGGAGGAGATGTGAAGATCCATTTTGATGAATTATTTCAGCTTCACGAAACTCTTGTGAGCATGGGGACTTCAGTTGAAGATAAAGACTTCTCAGCCATAATCATGGGTTCTCTACCTGAATCCTATCGACCTTTATTATCATCAATCAATGCAGCAGCTCGGATTTCACAGAAACCACTCACATCCCATGAACTGGTCAATGTCGTAACAGAGGAGTATGAGCATAGACAGTTATTGAATCCCAGAACCTCGAAGAAGAGCAGGAATAGTGCTTTGTCAGCAAAGACAAGTGGGAAGAAGAAATGCACTGAAAATAGTGTGAATGCAGCAAAACAGGATATTACCTGTTATAATTGTGATAGGAAGGGTCACTACAAAGCCGATTGTTGGAGACCTGGAGGAGGAAAGGAGGGTCAGGGACCACACCAAGGAAAGAAAGGAGGAAACAGACAGAATGAATCTGCCAGTACAGCCACTGAGCAGAAGAATGACGAAAACTATGCATTTGCTTTGTCAGATCTCACAAGTGTCGCAAAACAGATCAACATACCTGTCGAACGCCAAGGAGCAATCATTGACTCTGGAGCAACCTCCCACTTCTGTCCCAATTGCTCGAAATTTATCAATTTCACCCCAATTAAACCACAGGAGGTTCATACTGCAGATGGTTACACAATTAGTGCTATTGGATGGGGAGATGTAAAGGTTGACTTACTGCTAGGGCAGAAGAAGACATCAGTAATCTTGAAGCATACATTATACATGCCCAAGATGGCCTTCACACTTATCTCAGCAAATCAGATCACAGCAGCAGGTCTTGCAGTCCATTTTGAAGACAGGATATGTAAAATCCTATCCCCTAGTCCACAACGAAAGGTCATTGCAGAGATTCCACAAGTGGAGGGTCTTTATCGCATTGCATCAGCCCAGAAGCATAGTGCAAATACTGTGGGAACAAAGCATACCATCAGCGAAGTACATTGTGCACTCAGGCATGTTTCCCAGCCAGCAGTCATAGATGCTGTCAAAAGGGGGCTTATTGAAGGAGTAGATCTTGATCTTGCTTCACAACCAGAATTTTGTGAAGCCTGTACACAAGCAAAAGCAACACATCAGCCATTTCTGAAGGAATCGAAAAACCAAGCACATACCTATGGAGAACTGGTACACACAGATCTATGGGGACCTGTGGACATGATCAGCATTGCTGGGAGCTCATATTACATCAGCTTCACTGATGACTATAGTTGGGAGACATGAGTAGAATTTTTGAAGCAGAAAAGTGATGCACTCACTGCGTTCAAGCACTACAAGGCTTATGTAAGCTGCCAGCATCCCAGAGCTCAACTGCAAAAAGTTCGTTCTGATCGAGGGGGAGAATACTTGAGTGCAGAGTTTGATAAGCATCTCAAGGATCAAGGCATAGTACGGCAACTCACTGTGCATGATTCCCCACAGCAGAATGGAGTAGCAGAGAGGCTAAACTGGACCCTAGTGGTGTTAGAGACGTGCTCGGAGGGTTAATGGATCATAAAGGGCTTTGGCCTCAGCTCATGTGCTATGCCCCTTACCCGAGTATTGCCCCTTAATTTCAGATGAAGTCCTAGGGAGAGTTCTGGTGAAGTCCGGATGTAGTCCGAATGAACTCTAGGGCAGGATAGCTCAATAGAGCTCCGAAGGACTTCTGGATGAGTGTGGGAATGTGCCAGAACTATTCCTGGATGATAGGGGATGATGACAAGACTTCTTGGACGAAGTCCAGAGTAGAACAGTGAGGGATGTTACAATAGGATGGAGGATAGAATAGGACTGGACCGTAGGACCATAGGACCAAGGGTCCGAAGGTCCGAAGGTGCAAGGATCCGAAGGTCCAAACGTACGAGGATCCAATGATCCGAAGGTACGAGGATCCGATGATCCGAAGGTACGAGGGTCCGACAATCCAAAGGTACGAGGATCCGACAATCCGAAGGTACGAGGATCCGACAATCCGAAGGTACGAGGATCCGACAATCCGAAGGTACGAGGATCCGAAGGTCCAAGGATCTGAGAGCAGGAGTAGCGGAGTGTTGGGTGGATAACAGATGGGCGGACAGATGGACAGATAAATAGACGGACGGACAGATAGATGGATGGACGGATGGGTAGATGGACAGATAGGTAGACGGACGGATGGACGGATGGATGGATGGAAGGACAGATAGGTGTACGGATGGATGAAGTGGTATAACTACTATGGAGGAGTAGGTCCGGATGTGAAGTAGAGAAAGTGTAGACTACTTCGGACGAGGTCTGAAGTAGAAACTAACAGAGGAAGACTACCACAGGTAGAGTCAAAGGTGGAACAGAAGACGGACTACAATCGGACGAAGTCCGAAAGTGAATATAGGACAGAGAGTCGAGGCTCCAGACTAGGGAGTACTCCCATAGTCCAGAGCCGGAGACTTACAAGGGCTGGAGCCCAAGTGAGAACAGAAACAGAGTTATATAGACAGCAGGATAAGTAAGGATATAAGCAATGATCAGACTGAGGTCTGTAGGAGTAGTACTACAAGTTTATATACTGTAGGTAGCATGCCGGAAGGTAAGTAAGCATAGTCCAAGGCTATGTCAGAAACATAATAGTAAGTACAGCAAAACATCAGGCTATGAACTCGGAGATGAAACTTGTACGGAACAACTTATTGAGATGGAGGCAGAGATAACTGATAGCCGGAGGCAGAGATGACCAAGAGGCGAAGGCAGGGATGACCAAGAGCCGGTGGCACAGGTATATCCTAAAAAGGGTAATGCGCAGGTGCACAGGAATAGGTCCGGATATGAACACGGATCGGATATGGATCGGACGAGTGTCTCGGATCAGATCTGGATCGGATGAGTATCTTGGATCAGATCTTGATCAGATGAGTATCTCGGATCGGATATGGATCGGATGAGTGTATCGGATCAGATATGTGAACTGGATTGAGTGGGGATTAGATGGATGTGGATATGAGCAGGATGTTATAGTGCAAGTCAAGTGTAGAATCTGGTATATGACAAGTGGAACATATGCGAGCCATGCTACTGGCTTGTAACATGCTGAAATTCCTATGGGCAGAAGCTATTAATTATGCAACTTGGCTCAAAAACCACTTACCTTCTCAAGCAATCCCAGGATACACACCATACAAACTCATCAACAAATCTAAACCCAATTTAGCGGTAGCGCATGAATTCAGATGCAAAGTGTTTATTCACTCACTGGATAATGGAAAGCTTGATGCACATGCCCTGGAAGCTATATTTGTAGGAGTTGATGATGAAAGCAATGCATATCGAATTTATTGGCCAGAGAAGCGGAAGGTTTCTATCAAGCGCAATGTCAGTTTCACACCCATACTCATACAAATGGGTGACATACTGGATGAGGGGGAGTCTGAGGCACCTCCAGAAGTGCCTGATACCACAAGTAACATCCAGCATGTCACACCAGTAGCACAAACCCCGAAAACTCCACCGCGCATTATACAGCCAGCCACTTCCTGCTCTGAGAATGCCAAGACCACCACAAGGATTCTACAAAGCCTTGAATGAGGGGGAGAGATCATTGGCTGCCATCACAGAACTGTCAGAAGAAGAGATGGACCTAGATGAAACCCAAGGCACTTACCATGCACTAGTTGCCACTAAACTGGAACCCACTCTGAAGGAAGCATTGAGTGGACCTGATGCAGCCGAATGGCAGGAGGCAATTGACTATGAGATTGGTCAATTAGAGAAACTTGGAACATGGGAGATAGTGGACTTACTGAAAGGTGCAAATATCATTCCCTGCCATTTTGTACTGGCAACCAAGCGAGGCCCAAATGGCGAGAAGTTAAAGCTGCGTGCATGCCTAGTAGCAAATGGTCAGCATCAAGAATACGGAATGGATTATAAAGAAACATTTGCACCTACATCTAGTATGGCAATGATCCACACCATTCTGACAATGGCCACACAGCGAAACTGGGAAATACATCAAATTGACATAAAGAGTGCTTACCTGAATGCCACTCTAAGTGATGACATATACATGTGCCCACCACCTGGATACTTGAAGGAAAAGGATAGAGGGAAAGTCCTGAAGCTCTTGCGAAGCTTATATGGCCTAAAGCAGGCTGGTTTCGAATGGTCTGAAGAACTCAAACAGTTCTTTTTAGATGCCGAGTTCATCTGATCACAGGTAGATCAAGCTGTCTACTACCGGCGAACATCTGATGAGCATACAGTTATAACGGTGTCTGTTGACGACATGGCTGTCACATTGAAGCATCTGAAACATATCCTGAAGTTCAAGGATCAGTTGCACATGCGATTCAAGATATCAGACATCGAAGAGCTTACCTGGTTGCTTGGACTGAAAGTTGAGAGAGATTGAGAGATGCGTACAATCATGCTATCGCAAAGCGCATATATTGATACCATTCTTGAACGTTTCCGACTCGTCGATGCCAAACCAGCAAATACACCAATGGATGCTGGAGCGGCACTAAGCCCTGATCAGCTACAAGCATCGACAAGCACTGAACCTCAAATATCCGAATACATACCATATCAACAGGCTATCGGATCACTAATGTATGCGGCGACTAGCATGAGACCCGATATCTCATTTGCTGTCTTGATACTGTTGCAATTCATGTGAAATCCATCACAGATACACTGGGAAGCTGCAAAACACGTCATGCATTATCTAAAAGGGACTAAAGAGCTAAAACTCACCCTAGGAATTTGCGATACTGGACTTGAAGCATTCGTAGATGCAGATTGGGCCAGTCAACCCCACAGACATTCAATGTCTGGGTATGTTGTTCTGTTGCACGGATTGCCAATTGCTTGGAGCACAAGAAAACAATCCTTGATTGCATTATCAACAGCGGAAGTGGAATATATTGCACTTACATCAGTAGCACATGAGGTTTTGTACCTCAAATCTCTGCTGGACGAACTATATGAACCAGTAGACCAACATGTTCCAATCTATTGCAATAATCAAGGTGCCATTGCATTAGCATCCAACAACAAATTTCATGCACGTACCAAGCACATCGACTTGCAATACCACTTCATCCACGCCCTAGTAAAGAATGCCATTCTTCAACTTGAATATTGTCCTACTGCTGAAAACATCGCAGATATCTTCACAAAGGCATTACCTGGACCAAGTCTTCAAAGGCTATGCACTGGATGGAATCTAGGGAACAGCGCTTGAGGGGGAGTGTTAGAATAGTATGTCACATGTATGCAAGCGCTGTGTAGTGCTGTGCAACACTGCACTGGCTATCAACAGACATGATTGGTAATACAGACCATGGACAGTTAGTAATTGTACACAGGTACTTAACGGACCTGGTGATCTTAATTAGTGTAGAGTAGTATAAAAGACATAGAAAACGAGTAGAATAATCAGTCGAATAATTACAATCAATCTTCTATCTTTTGTCCATCTGCTCCCTATTTCTCATAATCATAATAGTATTTCACATCTCCCAGCAGCAGTTGGCATTACATACTCACTGGCAACCCATCAGGTCAAATGCTCTTGTCTTGCAAGTGTAGCAGCTAGGCAAGGCTTTGACATATACTAGCCTGAGAGGTAGTTTGCTATCACTCTAGCTAGATTGTAGTCTTTACACCATCCATCTGTCCTTCCATCCAACACTCTGCTACTTCTACCTTTGGACCACCTTTGGACCTCCATACCTTTGGATCTCCATACCTCCAGACCTTCAGACCCCTGATATGTGGTGCTGTCTGTCAAGGTTGTACTCAAGGTTTATTGGTTCTGAGGGGCTTTGGCCTCAGCTTGTGCACTGTGTCCCTTTCCTGAGTATTGCCTCATATTTCAAAGGGCTCAGGTATCATGTCTGAAGATCCAGACATATAGTGTATCAATATCCAAAGGTTATCCAGATAGCAGAAAAGTACACAGTGGCTCAAAAAAGTGTCTCAATGTTTGTGGATTTTCATCTAATTGCTTTACTGTAAGTCAGGGTGTGGGAATATGACTAAGCCATAGGGAAATGTCAGAAAGCCCTGCTTCTCAGCTTCATTATTGGTCCCTGTGGCATGGGAATCCACTTACACCATGTAAATATATAGACATTCTCATTTGGTGATTCATTGAGACACTTTTTTGACTTTCAGTTTGACCAACACAACCTCTATAATTCTGATACTTTATGTGACCTCCTTTTGTTCTAATCACTTATACCACTCTTCTAAACATATTATCTGTCAATTTCTAATGTTTCTCCCTAGCTATCTTTCATTATCCTGCTACAACTTTGTCCTATAGCTGAAATAGCTCCTATTGTGAATTTTAATAGGCTGTAGGCAATTTCTTGAGTAATTACCAGAGATATTTGATATATTTGAGGTTTGGGGACTGTCCTGGTCATCATAGAATACTAATATTATGGTCTTCAAGTTGTTGGTGGCCAATTGAGATGTGTGCTTAGGGTCATTATCATATTGAAAGATAGTGTCTTTGTCATATTCCATACATCTGATCCAAGATCCAATCAGATCCAATCAGATCTGATTGATCCTGCTTCTATCCGGACCACAGATCTGATCCGGATCACTCATCTGATGCGCCCCAGCTTCTTGTGTTCTAAGTCCACTGCATACTTGCTTCTATCCCCTTTCAGTGATCTACCTGTACTGGTGTCCCGGCTGTGTATATTCCTGTCCTGCTTACTGATCCATTACCTGTGCTTCATATCCGACTCGCGTTTGCTGATCCACTGTGCATTTACTAATAGACTTCTGTTATACTTTGTGTATAGCCCTCCGGTCCTGGATTCACTGATTGTCCGTACTATCTACCTACAGTATATAAACTACATGTAAAACTCTAGAGAACCTTAGTTCGAATATCATCTTAGATTCTGCTCATTCTGTTCATCCAAACCAATCCATTCCCTACTCTAAGTATCTTCCAAGACTTAGGATTGATTCCTATAGTCTACATTTCTGACTCTACCTCTGGTAGTCCATATCCGTTAGTTTCTAGTACGGACCTCATCCACTACTAGCCTTATACCTCAAATTCATCCTTACGCTCCGGATACGCTCCGGATGTACTCCTTCCACCCATATGTTTTGGATATACACCAGACGTGCCATATCCGATACCTTTGGACCTTCAGATCCGCTACACAAGCACATCCAGACCCTCAGATGAAGGTTACTCCTCTGTAATAAAGGGCAGTACTCGGGAAAGGGGCACAGTGCACGAACTGAGGCCAAAGCCCTTCAGGTCTCCTACATATTGAGTATGGTCTTAACAGTCTTCTCTATTAATCCATGACTCCTACATACTTTTGAGCAGACAGCTATCTAAAATGAAAATGAAGCACCCTGTATTCATTATCCCCTGTGTTTCACATACAATTTCCATCCCATATAGCCTTGTACCATCAAGTTTCATCTTCCAAAGTCAAGGCTTTATTTAACTTCTCCTACTTCTAGTATATCTCTTGCTTTTTTTCAGATTTTTCAGGCTATATGACCCCTTCCTATGTATTTTTGTCTCATCTGACCAGATAACCCCACTTCAGTCCTCAATAGTCCAGTACTAATGCTTTAAAGCAAAATTTTGTCATGTCTTTCCATGAGTCAGAGATAGAAGTGAGTTTTATGCTTTATTACAGCCTTTAAATTGGACACCCTGCAGGGATTACTGACTGTCTGAGCTAGGCCAGTGGTAAAGATAATGTAATTGATCATTTTTATAGACTTATTAGCATCAATAGCCTGCCTAGTCAGAATATGATAAATAAGATATCTGTTGTCATATATTGTGAGCTTTCAAGTTAGCTATGAAATAGCCTAAAAACCACAATATTAGTGTTTTATGATGACCCAGTGTAGAGACTACAATCTAGCTAGACTGATAGCAGACTACCACCTAGGTTAGTATATGTCAATAGCTTGCCTAGCTGCTATACTTGTAGGACAAGAACATTCATGGAGGGGTTGCTGGTGAATATATTCCACCAACTGCTAATGTAAAGCACATGATACTACATTTAGATGATGCCAAAGGTAGTGGTAGCATTGCTGCTGTTAGTACTGCAAAGGCCACTGATGCCAATGTTAATGTGTGCTAAGAATGAGGAGTACTGACAATGCTGGTGATACCAATGGTACCAAGAGTAGTACTAGTGATGATTGGGGTGATAGTGTGTACCAATGACTATGATAGCAATATATGCCAATGGACAGCAAAGTCTAAGTGATGAGTGACAGCGAGATTATGATGATAGTGATAATAGTGGTGAAAGCGATGTGTATAGTGAGACAGCAGAGACCATTGAAGATTCTGAGATAATGGACTTCAAAGAAGATATATTCAAATAGGGGTAGTGGTAGTGGCATGGGAATTCTGTCTAATGAGTGATATGATGTATGTACAGTATATTGAATGGATACTTCAGCACATGAATAGTATGCTGAAGGTAAGAAGTGACTTCTTCTACTGAATGTATGGTAAAAGGGGAGTCCTGTACACAGAAGAAGTCTACTGTCTTTTATCATACTTCATAAGTAAATGGAATCAATAGGCAAGGGTAGTAGTGAGTTGTTGAGACTTAGCCATAGTGATATGTAATAGTACTGCAGGTACTATGGCACATGTTCTACATGTAATAAAGCTTGCTGTGGGATTTAGCAGTAGTGGGCATGGCATGGGCATTCAATGGGCATTGGCTTGTAGAATGAGGCTTGGCACTTTGATATGGTAACTGGCAAGCATGCAGTATTCTCAGTAACTGTATATATCAATAATGGTAGGGTTAGGGATGGTTGTGCTACATGGTGTAAAGACTACAATCTAGCTAGAGTGATAGTGGACTACCACCTAGACTAATATATGTTGAAGTCTGCCTAGCTGCTATTCCTGCAGAGCAAGAATGTTTGACCCAAGGGGTTGCCAGTGGATATACTCTGTCAAATGTTAATGTGTAATGCATGATACTACTATAAGATGTTGCTGAAGGTAGTGGTAGTGATGCTGTGGATAGCACTGTGAAAACCATAGATGCCAATGCTAATGTGTGCTGAGTATGATGAATACCAATGATACTGATGATACTGATGGTACTGATATAAGTGCTGACTATGACCAGGGTGAAAGTGTTTGCTGATAACTATAATAGCATCATATGCCGAGGGACAGCAACAAGGGACAGCAAGATAACTATGATAGTGATGCTTAGTGAAGGTAGTGGTGATGTCATATACTGGTGTAAAGACTACAATCTAGCTAGGCTGATAGTGGACTACCACCTAAGCTAGTATATGTTGAAAGCTTGCCTAGCTGCTATACTTGCTGTGCAAGAGCATTTGACCCAAGGGGGATGCTAGTTGGATATATGTCAAGTTGCCTAATATAGCATGATAGGGGCTGATGATAGCAAGAAAGTTGCCAAAGTTGCTGAGATGGTTTCCAAGGGTAGTGTGATTGAACCAAAGGTGCACATGGCATGGGAAAATATTACTAAGCAGCAGTAGAGCGGTATAGCAAAGGTATTGTGTGCAGCAGGATAAGGATTTTACTATGATTTTTGATAAAGATTGTATTTTTGTATAAGGATTGATAACTATACCAAAAGGTAATAGTGACTTCTCCTACTGAGTATACAGTAGAAGGGTAGTGAAGTATTAATTTTGGTAGGTAGGAATTTATATACCTAAGTAATAGCAACAGAGACAGAAGGGATAGGAAAACCATGCAGTAGACATGTAATAATGGTGTACTACATGTTACAAAACATAAGGCAAGGAAATTTACATACCAGCATGGCTAGGTGGACATAGGACGGAACAGAATTCTTGAGCCTTTAGGTTGCCTAATGGGTCTCGGCAAGTCACGGGAGCTGTGCGTGGTGTGGGAAAGTTGCCATAGGGTGGCCACTAAGCTGCAGTGAGGCTGCTGGAGCTTGGAATGGAGCTGGAGATAGGGGTAACACAGGTAAAATGAGCTGGGAAAGGGATGGAGAGGCTGAGGGGTATGAGTAATGGTAGGAAAATACTTCGGGCTTGATACCTATATGAAATAGGATCATACAAGCCTATAGCGAGTTTGACTGGCACACCGGATTCTACACTCCACTTCCACTATAGCATCCTGCTCAAATCCACATCCATCTGATCCCCACTCAATCCAGTTCACATATCCGATCCAATACACTCATCTGATCCATATCCAATCTGTGTTCATATCTGAAGCCATTCCTGTGCACCTGCACATTACCCCTTTTAGGATATACCTGTGCCACCGGCTCTCAGTCATCCCTGCTTTTGCTTCTTGGTCATCTCTTCCTCCAGTGTGGTAGTCAAACATTCTGTGACCTGCCAATAGTCATGTTGTGAAGTTTACACCAAACCCCATCATGTCCAAAGCCATTTACACCAAACCCCATCATTTCCAAGGTTTTGGACCCTCAGACCCACAGTTTCTGAGATTCCTGTGCTTTGGAAACCTTCGCACTTGTCCTCCCTATGTCCAGTCTAGTCCCAGCTAGCCCCACTGGTGCATAGTCATTGATATTTCCATTCCTGATGCATTGTGCAGTGTTATTACATGTATTCTCACAAGCCACAGTACCTCATGGCTTATTACATAGAATTTCGGACCCAAAGTGAATTTGCCTACTTTCACCTATAGTACTCTGGACTTTCACATAGCATGTTATAAGAGACCTGTAGACACCATTTCATACCATCCTGTAGAAGGGGGATCACCCCAGATACTTGATCCCTGTCTAACAAGCCATAGGCAGGCAATATTATCATTCATTCATTATCATTGTGCAAAACACTATCCTCATCATCATATTGACCCTCCCATCACATGTATAACAACACAAAATACTTGCACTCTTTTATTATCCTCTCAGTCATTACCAATCCATGGATCCAAAATTCCCATGCATCAGACATCCCATATAGCCATCAGATTTGCCTGTAGAGCTTCGGACTTTTGAGTCCCATATAGTGCACACTTTCTTTTACCTCAGTAGACAGCAGATCCCTTGGGTCGAACATACTTGTCCTACAAGTGTAGCAGCTAGGCAAGACTTCGACATATACTAGACTGGGTGGTAGTTCGCTATCAGCCTAGCTAGATTGTAGTCTTTACACCAGCTATTGGTTATCTCTGCCTCCATCTCAATAAGTTATTCCACACAAGTTTTATCTCTGAGTTCATAGCCTGATGTTTTGCTGTACTTACTATTATGTTTCTGACATAGCCTCAGACTATGCTTACTTACCTTCCAGCATGCTACCTACAGTATATAAACTTATAGTACAACTCCTGCAGACCTCAGTCTGATTATTGCTTATATCCTTACTTATCCTGCTGTCTATATAACTCTGTTTCTGTTCTCACTTGGGCTCCAGCCCTTGTAAGTCTCTGGCTCTGGACTATGGGAGTACTCCCCAGTCTGGAGCCTTGACTCTCTGTTATATAATTTCTTTCAGACTTTATCCAATTGTAATCTGTCTTCCATTCCACCTTCGACTCTACCTGTGGTAGCCTTCATCTGTTAGTTTCTACTTCAGACCTTATCTGAAGTAGCCTATACTCTCTCTACTTCACATCTGGACCTACTCCTCTATAGTAGTCATACCATCTGTCTATCTATCTATCTATCTATCCATCCATCATCCATCCAACACTCTGCTACTCCTACCTTCAGACATCTGTACCTTTGGACCTTTAGACCACCTTTGGATCTCCATACCTCCAGACCTCTGGACCTTCAGACCTTCAGACCCTTGGTCCTATGGTCCTATGGTCCTATCCTATCCTATCCTTCAACCTATTGTGCAACATCCTTCACTTGTTCTACTCTGGACTTCATCCAAGTAGTCTTGTCATCATCTCCTATCATCCAGAAATAGTTCCGGTGCATTCCACACTCATCGACTTCACCAGAACTCTCTCTAGGACTTCATCTGAAATTAAGGGGCAATACTCAGGTAAGGGGCATGGTGTATGAGCTGAGGCCAAAGCCCTTTATGATCTGTTAACCCTCCGAGCACATCTCTAACAGGTGATAGTGATGAGTATAGTGATGATAGTGTCATTAACAACAAGTATAGTAGGATGGCAAAGACTATTAAAGGACTTGAGAGATAATGGATTTCACAGAAGATGTATTCAAATAGTGATAGCAGTAGCGGTATGGGGATCCCATCAAATGAGCAATACAATATAAGAAATAATATAAGTGACTTCTCCTACCAATGTATGGTAGAAGGGGAGTGTAGTATGGAGGAGAAGTCAGCAATCTTTTTATCATACATCATAAGTATGCAGAATTGATAGGTGAGAACAGTAGCAAGTAAGCAAAACTTAGCTGTAGTAATATGTAATAGTGCTGCATGTACTGTGGCATGCATTCTACATGTAGTAAGGCTTGCTGTAGGATTAGCAGTGGTAGATGGGAATAAACTATGCACCAAATGGAACTAGTGGGCATGGCATAGACATTCAATGGGCATCAGCTTGTGGAATGTGGACTGGCACTTCAGTATGGTGAAACAAGGAAATAAGTCTATAAAAATGATCAATTACATTATCTTTACCACTGGCCTAGCTCAGACAGTCAGTAATCCCTGCAGGGTGTCCAATTTAAAGGCTGTAATAAAGCATAAAACTCACTTCTATCTCTGACTCATGGAAAGACATGACAAAATTTTGCTTTAAAGCATTAGTACTGGACTATTGAGGACTGAAGTGGGGTTATCTGGTCAGATGAGACAAAAATACATAGGAAGGGGTCATATAGCCTGAAAAATCTGTGAAAAAAAGCAAGAGATATACTAGAAGTAGGAGAAGTTAAATAAAGCCTTGACTTTGGAAGATGAAACTTGATGGTACAAGGCTATATGGGATGGAAATTGTATGTGAAACACAGGGGATAATGAATACAGAGTGCTTCATTTTCATTTTAGATAGCTGTCTGCTCAAAAGTATGTAGGAGTCATAGATTAATAGAGAAGACACTATCTTTCAATATGATAATGACCCTAAGCACACATCTCAATTGGCCACCAACAACTTGAAGACCATAATATTAGTATTCTATGATGACCAGGACAGTCCCCAAACCTCAAATATATCAAATATCTCTGGTAATTACTCAAGAAATTGCCTACAGCCTATTAAAATTCACAATAGGAGCTATTTCAGCTATAGGACAAAGTTGTAGCAGGATAATGAAAGATAGCTAGGGAGAAACATTAGAAATTGACAGATAATATGTTTAGAAGAGTGGTATAAGTGATTAGAACAAAAGGAGGTCACATAAAGTATCAGAATTATAGAGGTTGTGTTGGTCAAACTGAAAGTCAAAAAAGTGTCTCAATGAATCACCAAATGAGAATGTCTATATATTTACATGGTGTAAGTGGATTCCCATGCCACAGGGACCAATAATGAAGCTGAGAAGCAGGGCTTTCTGACATTTCCCTATGGCTTAGTCATATTCCCACACCCTGACTTACAGTAAAGCAATTAGATGAAAATCCACAAACATTGAGACACTTTTTTGAGCCACTGTATGAGACTGATCCAGATGAGATCCAGACTAGAAACTAATGGAAAAAGACTACTCAAGGTAGAGCCAGAGGTATAGACTTAAGGATACAATCCTAAGTCTCAGACAGGTGATGAGAGTACAGACTCAAGTCTGGAGAAATGGGAATGAGCAGAACTATAGTTGATATTCAAACTGAGGATGTATCAAGAGTTACACAGGTTTATATACTGTAGGTAGCATCAGAAATGTAAGTAGTCAGGTGTCTGAGGCTATGTATGAAGTATGCTGAATATTATGCTGAGGTGTCATGGATCATAATAGAATGGAGGCAGATCAGTAATGGAATGGACTAAGAGAATAACCAAGAACTGGAAGCATAGGAATGGTACATAAAGGGAAATGGATCAAGAACCTAGTTAGATATTAAGGATTACCAGAAAACCAGAAGCAAGGAACACCAAATAAAGGAATAGACTGTGTTTAATGTTATATGAACAGGAAATGAATTAAGAAGCTTTTCATATCAGAAATTGATCTATGCATCAGATCTAGGGCCTGAAGTCTGGATAAGAAGCATGGATATATGGGATATGACAGTATCCCCCTCTTATGGCCAATCCCTAGAGGCATGAGAACCATCAGTCCAAACCAGATGAAATGAATGTAAGATGTTGGAGAAGTCAATGGGAGAAATGTCTGAGTCCAGATTCTGTCAGATATACAAAGAGTAGCATGCCCTAGTTGCTGGATGATGTGGATGTGGATGAAGACAGGATGAGTATGAGGTGATGTGCTATATTCCTATCATAAGCAATATGTAACACAATGTAACATATTTTGCAATCTAATCCTGGTAGGTTGTTGTCCTTTGGGACATACTGAGAAACAAAATATGCTGACATTTGCCTGGGAGTAACTCTGGTTCACTTTGTACTATCTGTCCTAGCTTTTTCAATGCCTCAATTTTTTGCTCTTCATAGTTCTCTGATATGCCTCCAAATGCCAGGCCTACTAAGTCCTCTTCTACAAATAGGAATAGCTTTAACAAGGGTACTTCAAGCTGTGGAAGACATGGTGGTAGGCCTGCTCACACTGGAAGACAGGAGAGCATCAACCAAGATGAAGTTACTATGTCAGCAGCTGAGCTACAGTCTATGAGAACAGAACTGGAAAGGTAATGCAAAGCTGAACATATGGAAGCTAATAAGACTGCTAAAGCCCAAAGGAAAATAGGTAAGTCTAGCTCCAAAAAAATTGCATACAAAACTCACTGTCACCAGAATCCAGAAAAATAGCTGCTCATGGATTGTCCCAAGAGACAGAGAAGGAACAGTGTTCCCAACCCTCCTCTTCAAAGTGCATCAGGAGGAACCCAGCTACTGGTCTCAATGATAATGACTTAGATAAAGATAAGGAGGCTCTAGCAAGAAGACTGCCTCCTGTCATCAACTCTAGATCTTTGTTGCATAGATGGGTTGACTCTGATGAAGAGGACCAGAGCAAAGAGAGGGAAAGAGAGCATGTTAACAAAAATAATGAACATGGGTGCTTACTGTTAGAGACGTGCTCGGAGGGTTAATGGATCATAAAGGGCTTTGGCCTCAGCTCATGCGCTGTGCCCCTTACCCAAGTATTGCCCCTTAATTTCGGATGAAGTCCTAGGGAGAGTTCTGGTGAAGTCCAGATGTAGTCCGGACGAACTCTAGGGCAGGATAGCTCAATAGAGCTCCGAAGGACTTCTGGATGAGCGTGGGAATGTGCCGGAACTATTCCTGGATGATAGGGGATGATGACAAGACTACTTGGATGAAGTCCAGAGTAGAACAGTGAGGGATGTTACAATAGGATGGAGGATAGAATAGGACTGGACCGTAGGACCATAGGACCAAGGGTCCAAAGGTACGAGGATCCGAAGGTCTGAAGGTACGAGGATCCGAAGGTCTGAAGGTATGAGGATCCGAAGGTCCAAAGGTCCAAAGGTACGAGGATCTGACGATCCGAAGGTACGACGATCCGACGATCCGAAGGTACGACGATCCGACGATCCGAAGGTACGAGGATCCGAAGGTCCAAGGATCCGAGAGCAGGAGTAGCGGAGTGTTGGGTGGATAACAGATGGGCGGATGGATGGACAGATGAATAGACAGACGGACAGATAGATGGATGGATGGATGGGTAGATGGACAGATAGATAGATGGACAGATGGACAGATGGACAGATGGACAGATGGACAGATGGACAGATGGACAGATGGACAGATGGACAGATGGACAGATGGACAGATGGA
>MU173098.1:0-18700 GCA_016695475.1 Suillus decipiens | reverse complement strand
AGAGCCGGTGGCACAGGTATATCCTAAAAAGGGTAATGTGCAGGTGCACAGGAATGGGTCCGGATATGAACACGGATCAGATGTGGATTGGACGAGTGTCTCGGATCGGATCTGGATCGGACGAGTATCTCGGATCGGATCTTGATCGGATGAGTGTCTCAGATTGGATATGGATCGGATGAGTGTATCGGATCGGATATGTGAACTGGATTGAGTGGGGATTAGATGGATGTGGATATGAGCAGGATGTTATAGTGCAAGTCAAGTGTAGAATCCGGTATATGACACTTACTTTAATTATTATGTCTGAATCTTTTGAAAACCTAGGTGATTAGCAGGTGTCTCAAATACTGAGGATGATCAGGAAAACAGAGGGGAAAATAGAGAGGAGGGCAATAATAATGGCACAAGTGTCAAGTTGCCTTGCAATATATCATTTGACTAATGAATGCCATATTTCAAGATAATTGAGGTCAGTGAAGAAAGTGCAAGAGATCTCCCAATGATACCAGAAAGGAGCAAGTCACTTTGTCTATACTGGAGAAGAGTATCAGAGATCTTGCTATAGCAGGACATGATTATCTATGCATGTATATTGCTGCTCAAAATGCTTTTCCTGGCAGTGCCACCAAAGCTTCTTTCTCCTGGAAGCACTTGGAGGAAGCTATAGCTTCTCACAAGGAATTAAAATAACTTATGAAGCAAGAGTCAAAGGTGCAGAAGACCAAAGAGATGCTCATAGACTATGTACTACCTTTATGATTCTCAGCTGACTTAATTCTAACTTATATTATCAGATGTGTGTCATATCCCATATATCCATGCTTCTTATCTGGACTTTGGACCCTGGATCTGATGCAATCTGATGCACAGATCCATTTCTGATATGATGAGCTTCTTAATTTATTTCCTGTTTATATAATGTTAAATGCAGCCAATCCCTTTATTTGGTGTTCTTTGCTTCTGGCTTTCTGGTAACCTTTAATATCCAACTATGTTCTTGGTCTGTTTCCTCTTACATATCACTCCTATGTTTCTGGTCCTCAGTTATTCTCTTATTCTGTTCCATTACTGATCTGCCCTGCCTTTTCATTTCCATCTCCATTCTATTATGATCTATGACACTTCAACATAATATTCCACATGCTTCATACATAACTTCAGATGCCTGATTACTTACATTTCCTGTGCTACCTATAGTATATAAACCTGTGTAACTCTTGATACATCCTCAGTTCAAATATTAACTATAGTTCTGCTCATTTCCATTCCTCTGGACTCAAGTCTATACTCTTGTTGCTTGTCTGAGACTTAGGATTGTATCCTTAAGTCTATATCTTTGGCTCTACCTTTAGGTAGTCTATCTCCATTAGTTTCTAGTCCAAACTTTATCTAGATCAGTCTTATACACTTTTCCACTATCTGGATAACCTTTGGATATTGATATGCTATATGCCTGAATCTTCAGACATGATACCTGAGCCCATCAGAGATATGGGGCAATACTTGGGAAAGGTGCACAGTGCACAAGCTGAGGCCAAAGCCTTTTAGATCTGATAAGTTTTGAGTACAACCTTGACAGTATATTCAAACTCACACCTTTCCAAGTATACTTTCCACAAAACCTATGCCTCCCAGAACATGATCTGCTCAGAATAGCCTCATTGCAGCAGGCCTTGCACCTGCTTGAGAGAACCCATCTCCTATTGTTAGCACTTTTGCAAGCTTCACTCAGCATCATGCAAGCATGCATGGTACTGCTCACAGCATATCCAAGCTTGTTAATTGTCCTTATCTAGAAACCCCTTTGTGCACCCCTACCTTAGATCATCCAGAAGTTCAAAACCCAGAAATAGACAATGAACCTATCATTCAGGGTGGTGGACCACCTGATGATGATGGTGATGACCCATAGGGAAATCCTCATGATAATATGGATGATGAAGATAACAATAAGGACAGTCTCAATGCACAGGACCAAGTCTTCCTCTATCTGTCCCAAGCCATTAACAACCTCACCCATAACTCTCATAGACCCTCAGCATCTAAGGACTCTAAAGTCAAAGTCTGAGAATATGATACCTTTGATGGTTCTGAGTCTCAGAAGCTTCAAGCTTTCTTTGTCCAATGTGAACTTAACTTCCAGAGCAAACCATGTGCCTTCTGCTTAGACTGGACAAAAGTTACCTTTACCCAGTCCTATCTTAAGGGCATGGCTCTTGAATGGTTTGAGCCAGATCTCCTGTCTGGAGGCAACCATGCACAGCCAGATTGGATGGATGACCATGCTGAATTCATGCTAGAGCTCCAAACCAACTTCAAACCCCATGACTGCTCCACCATTGAAGTTTAACAGTGTTACAATCGTCATACGCCCCTATTCATTTTCCCTTTGCTTGCTTATGTCATGATTACCTTAACGGTTGTATTCTTACACGGTCATGCAACCTTACCTTTATGGTTGTATTCTCACATGGTCAGGTGACCATTACATTTCTCTCACAGTCACTTGACTGTACGTTCTATTCCTTTCCCTTATGTTCTACAACATTCTATGACCTTCCTTCGACATAACTCATAACCTGACTCATGTGTTCTGATATGTTCTACCTAGTTCTATTGACTCATAGACCTGCCCTAAAGCCACCTACGTACTTTAGTATTTAAAGGCCTCACTGTACTTGTAGATTCCTCACTTGAATCTTACTGGGTTTTACCTGGAACATCCTTCACTAGAGCCTCTCAACTCTAGTGTCTCTGTGAAGTCGTCTTCTAAGTCTTAGCACTCCTAAGTCTTAGTCTGAACACGATTATATTCGACTCAGCCAGTTTTGTACTGCTCCCAGCACGAACCTGTCTTCGTCGTCTGACAGCGTAGTAGTCTTTTCTACGTAAAGCATTGATACGTTAACGACCGCTGTTCTCTTTTGAACTGTCGTTCAACGAGCCCATCCCAGTCGTAACAAAAGATTCAAGTCTTTCGCGCGCCACCTATCCATGAGCGCCATGACACCAGACCCCAGACACCACTGATAATCAGCCAAGACTCGCCACGAAGCGAACCCTGATTCTGCCACGACGCAGTCTAGACCAAAGCTTGACTAATACGTACAAGTACCGACAACATCATGTCCACCCCCACCCCTGTAAAGATCACATCGCCCGAACTCAAGGCAGGGTTACCCATGCAATTCGACGGGACCCCAGCAGATGCCAAGAGATGGCTATATTCAGTAAAAACATACTTCGCTATCAACACCGGTTACTACAATACCGACCAGAAGCAGATTGCCACTGCCCTCGCCTACATGAAGAATGGGACGGCAGGAGCGTGGGCATTAAATTTCTATTCCAAGGTGTTTGAAGCAGGAGAAGCATGGGGAAAGTTCGAAGATTTCGAAAAGCAATTCAAAGCTTCGTTTGTCACCGCCGATGAAAAAGTTAGCGCCATGACCAAGATCAGACGCATCAAGCATACCGGGAACCTTACGGATTATATTGCCGAATTCCGTACCCTTATGGCTGAATCGGCCCTCAAAGAAAGCACCGCCCTCATTTACTTCTTTGAGCAGGGATTGAAACCCGGTCTCCAGCATGCCATCTGTCAGATGGAAACTGTTCCCATAACCATCGAATCATACATCTCGGCCGCCGTCATCCAGAACGCCAACTGGGAATGGTACTCCACAGTAAGGAAAGGAGATGGGAACGGAAAGAAGAAGAATAGACATAAGTACGTTCCTAACTCCAAGAGATCAGACCCCGATGCTATGGAGGTCGATCGCCTTACTGACACGGACCGCCGCGAATATATGAAGAAGGGCCAGTGCTTCCACTGTGCTTAGATGGGACACCATGCCAACCGGTGCCCAAAGAAGAAGGTCCCTGTTAGGAAGCAGGAGATTGAAGAAGAAGATACCGATACGGAGGTAGAAGAAGCCAGGAGACTCACTGAGGATTTTTAATCTGGGAAGCTATGTCGTCAACAATAGACTTCCCTACTAAACCTTTATGACTTGTACGCAAAGTAGGAGAAAGGAAAGAAATGCGCATCCCTATTACCCTTTACTCCTGAGTCCGTAAAAAACCAGTTGACACCACAGCAGTCATTGATTCCGGAGCAGCCGGAACGTTTATCTCCGACCAATTCGTCAGAGACCACCGCATCCGAACCCACCCTCTCAAAAAGCCCTTTGCCATAACCACCGCCGATGGTAGCTATTCGAAGGGTGGGTTGATTTCCAGATACTGCATGCTCCACGTCAAAATAGATGAGCGTGTTATGTTCGGAAAGTTCAACATTACACGGTTGGGACGACGAGATCAGATACTCCTCGGTATCCCTTGGCTAAAAGCCATGAACCCCGTTATTGACTGGGCAGCTGAAACGTTACGACTCCCAGCAACTGAATGATCGGCTGAAGTCGAAAAGAGCATTGACGATGCCAGAAAGGATAATAAACTTAAACCCTTCTTCCGCCCTGATATAACACCCAAATGGGCCCAGTCGAGGCTCAGGAAGACCGACCGAGTTGAAGGACCCCCTTTGAAGGGCTTCGAGCCACGACCTATGGAAATAGATGAAACGCCAAAAGGGGTACCCCTGACACAACAGGAAGACTTACCAAGACCAGTATCTCCGATGAAGGAAGACGTAAAACCTGCACCACTAACACCTAGGGTCATCTTACCACCAAGACCGATATTGCCCATAGTAAGGCCAAAGAAGAGGATGACGGAGCTAGAAGAATCATTCCGTCCAAAGCCTGCTGTCAAAGAACAGAGGCCTATCGAGGAACAGAAGAAGAATAAGAGGAAGGCGGAGCTAGAAGAATCATTCCGCCCAGCACCCGCTGTCCAAAAACAGCGACCGATTGACGAACAGAAGAAAGGGAAGAGGAAGGCTGAACGAAGTGTTAGTACAGAATGACGAGACCCAATGCCTCCCCCCTTCGCCTCAATAGAAGAGATTCCTGATGAGGAAGCAGCACCGGTACCACCCTTACTACCCACAGACGATGACAACCCACCACCAAACTTCGATACTAAGGACGATGTTTGGATGGACACGCTCGAAGAACCGGTTAGAAACGTCGTGGAATATGCACTCAATGGTGAAACGGTCAGGATTATAGAAGACGTCTCAATGGACACCCCCCTTACATGCAATGGCACCTCCTACGCCGAACAACACGCAGCCCCTCTTAAGTTTAGCAGTAAATCGCAGGAGTTTGCCACGGCAGAGAAGGAAGCAAAGAAGAAGAGTTTTGAAGAACTCGTGCCCGCTTATCTCCACAACTTCGCTGACGTGTTCGCCAAAGACGGTCTCAATCACTTACCACCCGAACAGCCTGGAACCGACCACCATATTGAAACAAAACCTGGATATGTCCCCAGGGTTTCAAAGATCTACCCGCTATCACCTAAGGAGAGAGAAGCCGTGAAAATCTTCATAGACGAGAACCTTGCCAAAGGATTTATTTCGGAATCTAAATCCCCGCAAGCGAGTGGGTTCTTCTTCGTTGGAAAGAAAAGCGGAGATCTCAGACCTACGCAAGACTACCGGTATATTAATGAATGGACCATAAAGAACGCCTATCCCCTTCCATTACCGACTTCGCTCATCGCACGTCTTCATCAAGCCAAGTATTTTACGAAGATGGACATCTGATCAGGATATAATAATATCCGGATCCACCCTGATGATAGATGGAAGGCGGCTTTTATGACGGAGTTCGGGCTCTACGAGCCTAACGTCATGTTCTTCGGGTTATGTAATTCACCGGTGACATTCCAGGCATATATGAACTGCACGTTCCAACAAGAGCTGAATGAAGGATGGCTCATTGTCTATATGGACGATCTCCTTATATTCTCAGACAACTTAGAAGAGCACCGGAAGCGGACACGTCGGATATTAGAAAGATTGCGTAAAGAGACGCTGTTTTGTAAGCCAGAGAAGTGCACCTTTGATGCAGAAGAGGTCGAATACCTCAGCATGGTTATCCGCCCAGGACAGGTCACATCCGATATCGAGAAGGTGGAAGGAATCCGCAAATGGGAAGTGCCGAAGACCATCTCAGAAGTTTGTTCATTTCTGGGATTCTGCAACTTCTATTGCTCCTTTGTCCCACACTATTCCAATATCGCCCGACCTCTGGTAGACCTTACGAAGAAGGATAACAAGTTTACCTGGACCAACAAGGAACAGAGCACCTTCAACGCATTAAAACAGGCATTCACGACAAAACCAGTGTTATGCAATCCCGATCCTATGAAACAATTCACTATTGCTACCGATGCTTCCCTTGTAGCGATGGGGGGGGGTTCTTCTCCAGACAGACGAAAATGGTGTCTACCACCCTTGCGCATACCTCTTGCAATCCTTGAATCCTGCCGAACATAACTACCAGATTTTCGACAGGGAATTGCTCGCGGTCATTCGTGCACTAGCAGAGTGGCGTCACTATTTAGAAGGGAATCCCCATCCGGTCATTGTCTTCACCGATCATAAGAATCTGCTCTATTTCAACACGGCCCAGAAGTTGACACATCGTCAGGCCCGTTGGCAGATGTTCTTATCGGAATATGATCTGGAACTCCACCACGTTGCTGGAAGTAAACTAGCTGCACCAGATGCATTGTCACGACGACCCGACCATGGGACAGGAAAAAACGATAATACAGATCAGATCCTCCTCCCCGACTCGATGTTTGTGCGTTTATTAGATACCGACCTCGCAGACACCCTCCGATCCTCAGACCCACTGGATGACCCAGTGTTTAAAGTCGCCTCCGACACCCTTGATGGCGTGTGCCTCCCACCAATGAAATCGGCATTGTCTGATTGGCACATTGATAAAGGAATCCTGTATTATAAAGATTGTGCCTACATCCCACCAGCACACCGTCCCGCGATCCTCGCTAAGTATCACAATCACCCCACTGCGGGTCACCCAGGCTGTTTCAAAACTGAAGAACTCATCAAACAGGAAGCCTGGTGGCCTGGTATGGGTTCGTATATTAGGAAATATGTTGACGGCTGTGCCTTGTGCCAGCAGATGAAAGCGGATACTCACCCGGTCCGACTGCCCCTCACCCCGATCCCATCCGCCGCGATGCGCCCATTTGCTCAACTTTCTGTTGATCTGATCACCAACCTCCCTATCTTGGGGGGCTTTGATAGTATCATGGTTGTGGTTGACCACAGGCTTACGAAGGGGGTAATCATCACTCCATGCAACAAGAAGATTACGTCGGAGGGAGTGGCCAAGTTATTTTTGAAACACATCTACAGAAGATTCGGACTCCACAACAAAGTCATATCGGACAGAGGCCCGCAATTCCTATCTAGATTCTCGAAGGAACTAGCCAGACTCCTGGAATATGACATCGCACCGTCCACCGCATACCACCCTCAGACAGATGGCCAGACCAAATGACTCAACCAAGAACTAGAAACATACCTCCGGATATATTGCCAGAATAACCCTGAAGACTTGGTAGAGCACCTACCAATCGCAGAATTCATGCATAACCACCAAAAACACGACACCCGGAATGCATTGCCATTTTTCCTGATGATGGGATACGAGCCACGTGCTATTCCACATCTGATCCCCGACTCCACCATACCGACTGCCGAAGAACGAGTCAGAATGTTGCAAAAGATCCGCGAGGAAGTGATCTCGTGTCATAATCTTGCCATGCAAAAGATGGCAGAACGATCCTACGGGCAGAAGTATACCCCGTGGAAGATAGGAGATAAGGTTTGGTTATCAGCTGAGAACTTACGCCTGAAACTACCTTCGAAGAAGCTCGCCCCGAAGCGATATGGACCATTCCCGATCACCACAGTCCTATCGCCCATTACATTCAAATTAGAACTCCCGAAGCAGTGGAAGATCCATGACACATTCCACGCTTCTCAGTTATCGTCCTATAGCGAAAACGATGTGCACGGCCCGAACTTCCTCGAACCTGCGCCTGACGTCATCGAAGAAGAAGAAGAATACGAAGTAGAAGCGATATTGTCCCATGAGGGAAATGGCAAGCGCCGAAGATACTTGGTGATGTGGAAAGGATACTCATCAGCTGACAACGAGTGGCTACCAGAAGCCAACCTGGAGAATGCCGAGCAGATCTTGAAAGCGTACAAAAAGCGACACAACCTGTGAAGTGGCCCTTCAACTCGAACCACTATCATCGTCTGTTTTCACATGCCCTTTCAACCAGTCTATATGCCTTCCGCCATTTACATCCCATCGACCCCAGCATCCCCTAATGCCTCCATGTCAGAGATCACAGAATCGTCCATCTCCCAGTTCACTGACACTACTGACGTCCTCGTCACTCCAGTCTGCCACTGTTCCCCCATTGCTCACAATTACGCTCGTCCCATTGCCGTCGTCACCACCCCCGCAGAAGACTATGCCTGCGACACCAACACAGAGCGGTTCACCCGCTACCTCGATGACCTTGAGGAATACACCTTCATTGAAGCCATGCTCATGTGTGAAGAGTACGCCATCGAAGTCAACAACATCATCATCAGGAGAGATGCCTTTGCAGCCTCCCTCGTCATCCACATCATCCAAACGCCATCCTTATGGAACAGTGGGCCCAAAGGGTCATCAAACCAGAAATACGTATTAGCCTTATGCACCTTCAGAAACGCATTAGGGCTCACGCTCTATGTCTGCTGCCTTGTAACTTTGAAGAAGATCTTAGGGAGAGTATACAAGTTGTTAACAAAAGATCAGCAGGAACTCTTAGACCGCACAGTCCGGACGTTGCGGTCGAGTCAAGCCGCATTGCTCTCTTGGATACCACCTTCCCTGCAAATCCTTGTTCTACTATTAGCAACCTTGTGGGTCTGCTGGCCACAGTCCAAAGTGCGACCGAAACCACTTCCGCCATCGTTACTAGCATCCAAGAAACAGTCGAAACCTCTCATGAGGCACGAGACGCTATTAACGATGTAATTAACATCTGGAGGGACCAGACACCTCCCACTCCGCCTCCTCACACTGTAAACCCCATCAATATGATCCTCCAGAATCAGACTACGCCCCCTAATTATCACCGCGCTCGCGCTCCGTCCCCAGAAGTCGTCAAAACATGGACAGAAGAACACCCAGCCGGATTGTATTCCCCTGCCCCGGTATCACCGACACTCCCACCAATTGTGGTAGAACTACCTGAGTTCGTCCCTGTCGCAATGTTAGGGGCTATGTCACCATCGTCGCGCAGTGAGCTCATAGCTGCTGCTGAGAAAGAAGAAGAAGTGCGGTTAGTACCAGAACCACGTAATAAAGGCAAACGCCCTTTTCGAACCATCATCCCGCATAACACGCATCCGATTATGAAGACTAAAGCAGCGGGAAAACGACGCCGCTTGCAAAGTCAAGACCCTGCTTATGGTCATGTCGGTGTTGCCCCTCCTCTACGCGCATCCACTTCCAATCCTGACGCAAACCGCGTATGTCGCCTCTGTAATGGTGTCAGTCATCGACACAAGAACTGCAAAGAATATCACTGTGTGTATTGCCACACCATCGCCCCCAGACACCTGTCCATTTATTGTCCCCTGCTGAAAGGGAAAGATGTAGGGTTCCCCTATAAAGATTTCCGTCATCCCGACTTCTACACCACGCTTGCCGCCCTTGAGTTAGAAGAAGACAAAAAGTATGCACATCATTGTCAGGAGCAAGACGAGGCTCGTGCTATCGAAAATGACTTCGACGAAGATGGGCATTTCATCTCTGATGACCCTATCTATTGGGCTAATCAAGAAGAGTGAAGAGCGGTGTCTTCACCATAACAACGGGGGTAATGTTACAATTGTCATACACCCCTATTCATTTTCCCTTTGCTTGCTTATGTCACGATTACCTTAACGGTTGTATTCTTACACGGTCATGCAACCTTACCTTTATGGTTGTATTCTCACATGGTCAGGTGACCATTACATTTCTCTCACAGTCACTTGACTGTACGTTCTATTCCTTTCCCTTATGTTCTACAACATTCTATGACCTTCCTTCGACATAACTCATAACCTGACTCATGTGTTCTGATATGTTCTACCTAGTTCTATTGACTCATAGACCTGCCCTAAAGCCACCTACGTACTTTAGTATTTAAAGGCCTCACTGTACTTGTAGATTCCTCACTTGAATCTTACTGGGTTTTACCTGGAACATCCTTCACTAGAGCCTCTCAACTCTAGTGTCTCTGTGAAGTCGTCTTCTAAGTCTTAGCACTCCTAAGTCTTAGTCTGAACATGATTATATTCGACTCAGCCAGTTTTGTACTGCTCTCAGCACGAACCTGTCTTCGTCATCTGACAGCGTAGTAGTCTTTTCTACGTAAAGCATTGATACGTTAACGACCGCTGTTCTCTTTTGAACCGTCGTTCAACGAGCCCATCCCAGTCGTAACAAACAGCAAGTTGCAGGAGTTCGCTACAGCAGAGAAAGAAGCTAAGAAGAAGAGCTTTGAAGAACTCATACCATCCTATCTCCATGACTTTGCTGATGTTTTCGCTAAAGACAGGTTAAACCATTTACTACCAGAAAGACCAGAAACCAACCATTGCATAGAAACAAAACCAGGCTACATCCCTCATGTGTCTAAAATATACCTACTATCACCCAAAGAGAGAGAAGCAGTAAAGGTGTTTATTGATGAAAATCTAGCCAAAGGATTTATCTCTGAATTGAAATCACCTCAAGCAGGCAGCTTCTTCTTTGTTGGAACAAAGAGTGGAGACCTTTGACCAACACAAGACTATAGGTACAGTGGCTCAAAAAAGTGTTTCAATGTTTGTGGATTTTCATCTAATTGCTTAACTGTAAGTCAGGGTGTGGGAATATGACTAAGCCATAGGGAAATGTCAGAAAGCCCTGCTTCTCAGCTTCATTATTGGTCCCTGTGGCATGGGAATCCACTTACACCATGTAAATATATAGACATTCTCATTTGGTGATTCATTGAGACACTTTTTTGACTTTCAGTTTGACCAATAAGGGATCAATAATGAAGCCGAGAGGCAGGGCTTTCCGACATCTCCCTATGGCTTAGTCATATTCCCACACCCTGACTTACAGTAAAGCAATTAGATGAAAATCCACAAACATTGAGACACTTTTTTGAGCCACTGTATCTTAATAAATGGATGGTGAAAAATGCATATCCACTTCTCCTTCCCACCACATTGATTGCACAATTACATCAAGCCAAGTACTTCACAAAGATGGACATCTGATCTGGGTACAACAACATATGATTTCACCCTGATGACAGATGGAAAGTGGCATTTACAACCAAGTTTGGATTGTATGAACCTAATGTAATGTTCTTTGGATTATGCAACTCACCAGCCATGTTCCAAGCCTATATGAACCAAACCTTCCAACAAGAACTGAACGAAGCATGGCTGATAGTGTATATGGATGACTGTTACAATCGCTGTATGCACCTATCTATTTTCCTCTTTTCACCTACGTTCCCTTCTTCCTTTTGCTTACTTCATTATATCCTTGTATATCACTTTCACCTACAGTCACTTGACTGTATGTTCATATGTGACTCGGCCCGACTCAGTTCCACTTATGACTCATTCTGACTTCCTATGATATCATACATTCAACACGTTGTACTCTATCTGCCTTCCATCTTTGGTTATGCAGTCTCATGTATATCTGACAAGCCCGCCCTAAAGTCTCTTTCTACTTTAGTATATAAATGCTCATAGATACACTGTATTTCCTCATTCTAATCTTACTGGGTTTTACCTGGATTCTTTCTTCGCTAAGGACCCCCAATCCTTAGTCATCTAAGATTGTATCTAAGCTTAGCACACCTAAGTCTTAGTCTAAGGCAAACTTACTTGCCTTGACTCAGCTAGTTCTGTGTACACCTTACTTGGACCTACCTTAAGTCATTGTAGAATGTATTTGACTCAGCCAGTCTAGTTCTCTCAGACATTTGACTGTCTTCATCATTTACCTTGATCTGTGCTAGGCCTTTGTCCAGCTAGTACCACGAAATTACGACTCTTGACACCTCTTGTTTGAGGCAGTCATGTTCAGAACTATCCCAGTTCATAACAATGACCTTCTTATTTTCTCCAACAATCTTGAAGAACATAGACAAAGAACATGTCACATACTAGAGAAGTTAAGAGCTGAGACGCTCTATTGCAAACTGGAAAAATGCACTTTTGATAAGGAAGAAGTGGAATATCTAGGAATGGTAATTCATCCCAGCCAGGTTACATCAGATGATGAAAAGATCAGCAGGATATAATGATGGGAAATGCCAAAGAATGTTTCAGAAGTACGATCCTTCCTGGGCTTCCACAACTTCTACCAATCATTTGTCTACCATTATTCAGAGATTGCAAGACCACTTATTGATCTCACCAAGAAAGAACAAAAGTTTGAATGGACAAACAAAGCTGAAGAAGCATTTGATGAACTGAAATGGATATTCACCAGCAAACCAGTATTATGAAACCCTGACCCCACCAAACAGTTCACCATTGCTACTGATTCATCCCTTGTAGCCACTGGGGGAGTCCTGTTACAAACCAATGAGAATGGCATCTACCATCCCTATGCATACCTTTTGCAATCACTTAACCCCACAGAACATAACTATCAGTTCTTTGATAGGAAACTACTGGCCATCATCAGAGCATTGGTAGAGTGGCATCATTATCTAGAAGGGAATCCTCATCCTATCATCATATTCATGGATCACAAGAACCTCCTGTATTTCAACACAGCACAGAAGCTAACTTGAAGACAAGTGCAGTGGCAGTTTGTCATATTCCATACATCTGATCTCAGATCCAATCCAATCTGATCAATCCTGCTTCTATCCAGACCACAGATCCAATCTGGATCACCCATCCAAAACCCCTAGCTTCTCATGTTCTAAGTCCACTGTGAATACTTGCTTCTATCCCCTTTCAGTGATCTACCTGTACTGGTGTCCCAGCTATGTATATTCCTGTCCTGCTTTCTGATCCATTACCTGTGCTTCACATCTGACTCACGTTTGCTGATCCACTGTGCATTTACTAATAGACTTCCATTATACTTTGTGCATAGCCCTCTGGTCCTGGACTCACTGATTATCTGTACTATCTACCTACAGTATATAAACTGCATGTACAACTCTAGAGAACCTTAGTTCAAATATCATCTTAGATTCTGCTCATTCTGTTCCTCCAAAACTTGAGCCTCTTCTAGCTCTAGTATCTTCTGAGACTTAGGATTGATTCCTACAGTCTACACTTCTGACTCTACCTTTGGTAGTCTATATCCATTAGTTTCTAGTATAGACCTCGTCTGATACTAGCCCTATATCTTAAACCCATCTGTATGCTCCAGATACCCTTCAGACATACTCTTCCCATCCATACATTCTGGATACCCTTCAGACATACCATATCTGATACCTTTGGACCTTCAGATCTGTCATGCAAGCACCTTTAGGTCCTCAGACATATATTACTCCTCTGAAATAAGGGGCAATACTTGGGAAAGGGGCACAGTATACAAACTGAGGCCAAAGCTCTTTGAATCTTTTCACCTATTGAGTACAGTCTTAACAGTATATTCAAACTCACACCTTTCCGAGTACAATATCCAAAACCACCTGTAACATGCCTCCATGCAAAACTCAGAACTCCCTCTGAGAAGCTGGACTTGGTCTGATCCAATGAGACCCCATACCCATCGTCCAAACATTTACCAGTTTCTCTCAGCACCATGCAAGCATGAGCAACATAGGACAAAGCATCTCCACTCGTCTGACCAGACCAGATCCAGTTACACCAACCCTGAACATGGATGACCCAGATGCTAATCCACACCTGACCATCCATTTCGATGATGAGTTGTGCAATAATCCGCTGGATGATAAAGGTGATGATCCAGACATTGGGTACCCAGATAATGAAGAAGATGATGACCATATAAGCCCCCAAGACTGGGTCCTAGCTCAACTATCCATAGCCATTAACCATCTCACTTGCAGTAGCCGTTGTAACAATACCTCAGATAATAGCAAGGTCAAAATCCAGCAACCAGATACCTTTGATAGACCCAAGCCTCACAAGCTCAGAGCATTCTTTGTCCAGTGTGAGCTCAACTTTCAAAGCAGACCTAATATTTTCTGTTCTGGATGCACTAAAGTCAACTTTGCCCAATCCTATCTCAAGGGAATGGCCCTTGTGTCTGAATTAGATGGATGACTACTCTGAGTTCATGCTCGAGCTCCAAACCAACTTTGGACCTCATGATCCATCCAGAGATGCAGAAATGCAGTTAGAGCAACTACATATGCATGACAGGCAGCACATCAACAAGTACATTGTAGAATTCCAATGACTTGCCTCCCAAGTACAGGAATGGGGGAATGGAGCTCTATGACAACAGTTCTATAATGGCCTTCCAGCCCGAATCAAAGATGAGATCAGTTGCATGGGTAAACCCACCACCCTCCCAGAATTCAAAACCCTCACCCAGACCATCGACACCTGTTATTGGGAACATAAGGGAGAAGTCACTTAGGAAAGTAGATCAACCCCCTCCAACCCTTCTAGACAGTTGGTATCCAACCAGATGAATGCTAACTCATCTGGATCCAAAATGACTAGGTCTGTGAAAACCAATCCTGCAACCTCTTCCACTCTTAAGTTCCTGGACCTTCCTAATGGGATTGGAGCTGATGGAAAGTTGACCACTGAGGAGTGTCAGAGACATTTTGACAAAAGACTCTGTATGTTTTGTGGCGGACCTGGCCACACTGCCTAAAACTGCACCAAGTTGACCTTGCACACAGCTAAGGGTCATGCTACAACCCTTGCCCTGGAAGCCTCAGATGAGGCAAAAAATTAGCCCGCAACCCTCTTGACTCCATATGGGATGGGGGTTACATTGGCCCAACCCATACAACAGAGCTATGTGTCATATACTGGATTCTACACTTGACTTGCACTATAACATCCTGCTCATATCCACATTCATCCAATCTCCACTCAATCCAGTTCACATATCCAATCCAATACACTCGTCTGATCCATATCCGATCCATGTCCATATCCGATCCATGTTCATATCTGAAACCATTCCTGCGCACCTGCACATTACCCCTTTTAGGATATACCTGTGCTGCTGGCTCTCGGTCATTCCTGCCTTTGCCTCTTGGTCATCTCTGCCTCCGGCTATCAGTTATCTCTGCCTCCATCTCAATAAGTTATTCTGTACAGGTTTCATCTCCGAGTTCATAGCCTGATGTTTTGCTGTACTTACTATTATGTTTCTGACATAGCCTCAGACTATGCTTACTTACCTTCCGGCATGCTACCTACAGTATATAAACTCATAGTACAACTCCTGCAGACCTTAGTCTGATCATTACTTGTATCCTTACTTATTCTGCTGTCTATATAACTCTGTTTCCATTCTCACTTGGGCTCCAGCCCTTGTAAGTCCCCAGCTCCGGACTATGGGAGTACTCCCTAGTCTGGAGCCTTGACTCTCTATCATATAATCACTTTTGGACTTTGTCCAATTGTAGTCCGTCTTCCATTTCCACCTTCAACTCTACCTGTGGTAGTCTTCCTCTGTTAGTTCCTACTTCGGACCTCATCCAAAGTAGTCTATACTCTCTCTACTTCACATCCGGGCCTACTCCTCCATAGTAGTTATACCACTTCTTCCATCCGTCCATCCATCTATCCGTCCATCTGTCTGTCTATCTATCTGTCCATTTACCCATCTGTCCATCCATCCATCCGTCCATCTGTCTAGCCATCCATCCATCTGTCCATCCATCTGTTATCCATCCAACACTCTGCTACTCCTACTTTCAGATCCTTGGACCTTTGGATCCTTGGACCTTTGGATCCTCATACCTTTGGATCCTCATACCTTTGGATCCTTGGACCTTCAGACCTTCGGATCCTCATACCTTCAGACCTTCGGATCCTCATACCTTTGGACCTCTGGACCCTTGGTCCTATGGTCCTATGGTCCTATGGTCCAGTCCTATTCTATCTTTCATCCTATTGTAACATCTCTCACTGTTCTACTCTGGACTTCATCCAAGTAGTCTTGTCATCATCCCCTATCATCCAGGAATAGTTCTGGCGCATTCCTGCGCTCATCCAGAAGTCCTTCAGAGCTCTATTGAGCTATCCTGCCCTAGAGTTCATCCAGACTACATCTGGACTTCACCAGAACTCTCTCTAGGACTTCATCCGAAATTAAGGGGCAATACTCAGGTAAGGGGCACAGCATATGAGCTGAGGCCAAAGCCCTTTATGATCTGTTAACCCTCCAAGCACATCTCTAACACTATGACTCAACACTGTAACTCTTCCAGATCCGAACTCTCTATGCCCATATGTTTCTCTTCCATTTTTCTCCAATATATCTGAATTTCCTGCTCTCATAGATTGCAGTTCTTCTCACTGCTTCATAGACACTAGTTTTGTCCAAAAACATAAAATCCCTACTTATCAGATTCCTCCACTACTGCTCCATTTGTTTGATGGTACCTGCAATAACAATATTTCTGAAGTCATAAACCTGTCCATCTGATTCTCCTCTGGTGTAGTCACCTCCAACACATTCTACATTACCCCTTTGGATTCTTCTTGTTATATCATTCTCGGATATAGCTGGCTCACCCGACACAATCTGTTGATTGACTGGGTAATGGGCAGCATCAAGTTCCAGACAACTATACAAGAAACATCATTGAACCCATTCACATCATTGCTGCCTTTGGATATTTCATCCATGGCAGAAGTTTCCCATCTGACACCTCTGTTACCTCCATGTCCTCTCTGACATCTCCATTGCCTCTGGGCATCCCATCCATGGAAGAGACTCCTCCTCCAACCAAATCCAAACCCTCTGCTGGTACCTTGGTCCCTAACATATCTCTGATAAACACAGTGGCATTTTGCCATGCCTGCAAGTTAGAAGGATCTACTCAATTCAGCATCTACCTCTGTCCATCCAAAGTTAACCTCCAATCCACATTCATAACATCTGATCCTCCAGACCTCTCCAGAATCCCTTCCAAATACCACAAGTTTGCAGATGTCTTTGACAAGGACAAAGCAGGACAGCTCCCTCCTCACCAACCCTATGACCTCAAAATTGAGTTAGAGGAAGGGGCCAGTCTGCCTCTTGGAATCATATACTCTCTTTCTCCAGTCGAGCTTGAAGCCCTTTGGAAGTTCCTTGACAAAAACATCTCATCTGGACTCCTCTGATCCTTGTCTTCCCCTCATGGAGCCCCTGTCTTGTTTGTCAAAAAGAAGGACAGCTCCCTTCATCTTTGTGTGGACTTCCATGGCCTTAACCAGATTACCAAGAAAGAAAGATATCTGTTACCCCTTATTGCTGACCTCCTAGACTCTCCGAGCCATGCCAAAGTCTATACCAAAATCAATCTCTGTTCCACTTACCACCTTGTCTGGATAGCAGAAGGAGATGAGTGGAAAACCTCCTTCCATATGCACTATGGCTCCTATGAATGGTTGGTAATGCCAGAAGGTCTTACAAATGCTCCAGCAGCTTTCCAACACTTTGTTAATAGCATGTTTGCTGATATGCTAGATATATGCATTATCGTGTATCTGGATGACATTCTTATCTATTCCAAAGACCTTACAAGTCATAGAAAACACATCTGAGAAGTACTATGCCATCTCCATAAACATTGACTCTATGCTAAACCCGAAAAATGGGAATTCTACTCATCCTCCATTGAGTATTTTGGTTACCTACTATCTCTGGAATGCTTGACAATGTCATCTGAGAGGATCCAGTCTATTGTCAACTGGCCAGAACCTTGGAAGATCAAGGACATTCAATCCTTCCTTGGATTCACTAATTTCTACCATCAATTTATTTTCAATTACTCGGATATCATAGTTCCCCTCACTCAGCTTACACGCAAGGGAGTTCCATGGAACTTTTCTGAGGACTGCCATAAATCCTTTGAAACACTCAAGAAGGCCTTCACTTCTGCTCCAGTACTTACCCACTGGATTCCAGATGTTCCTATAGTTGTGGAAACTGATGCCTCTGACTATGCCATTGCTGGAATACTTTCCATTGTATGTCTGAACTCAGAGCTTCATCTGGTTGCCTACTACTCCCATACACTATCTGCATCAGAACTCAATTATGATACCCATGACAAGGAACTCCTAGCCATCCATGAGGCTTTCTGGACCTGGTGACATTACCTAGAAGGCTTGTCCAAGCCTATAGATGTCATTATGGACCACAAGAACCTTGAGTATTTCTCCACCACCAAACTCCTCTTGTGCTGTCAGGCTCACTGGTCAGAATTTCTCCATCAGTTCAATCTCATCATCTGTTTCCATTCCGGAAAACTCGGAGCAAAACTGGATTCCCTGACTAGACATTGGGATGTCTACCCCAAAGAGGGGGATAAGGACTATGCTCAAGTTAATCCTTATAATTTCCACCCAGTATTCACCTCCAAACAGTTAGCTTCATCCCTATGAGCCACAAACCTAGCACCTCCAGTCCTTAGAGCAGCTGTGTTAAGACCGTACTCAATATAGGAGGAATCCGAAGGGCTTTGGCCTCAGTTCGTGCACTGTGCCCCTTTCCCGAGTACTGCCCTTTACTTC
>MU173097.1:0-69283 GCA_016695475.1 Suillus decipiens | reverse complement strand
CAATACCATATGTGAGTTGTCATCACGGCATTCTTAACTTCTGCTTTCGAACAGTGGATCTCTTCATCAAACTATATTAATATGGAGGGCTGCCTCCGCTCATCTTCTCAACCACACCACATTTCAAGATCATCTCAGTATGTTTTTTCTTCTCCTCGCGCTCTAGGCTTACTATCCAACCTCTTGTCACAAAAGATGGACGTCAATCAGGCCGAGTTCCTGCGTTCAAAAATTCCGATGTTCCAAAGACATCAACCTTGGGACAGCCGCACCGACCTTCTTATCGATGAAATATTCGATGAGTTCGATGAAAGGTGGCCATTGTGCGACAAAGTACTGCCCGACTTTGATGTCAAAAAGGACGCACCTATCACCAACTGGCAACTATGGGAAGTTCGTCAGGCATATGACAAATTCCGTGTTGTGAGTACCTAGAATTTCACTTAGTTATCGATGTGCTGACCGTCCGGTTTGTAGGAGATCAAGTGTTTTTTATTGTGGGAAACACGCTGGTTGCTGAGGCGTGAGTTGCGGGAGAGTGGTGTAAGGCCACGGGATTACTGGACTTATTGGGGAGTAGGACGCGCATTGGACTGGGCTTACTGGGGGGTCAGACCGTGATCTGTAGAACAGTACATAAAAAAAGACTTTGCTTATGCTCAATTCTTTTCACTGCAATTGCGACGCTTGAACTGTATATACTAAACGCGTCCTACATATCACGGTGAGTTGTTCTTCAAGTTGCATATCATGGCTATCAACCCTTTCAGAACTCAATCATGAACATCTTCAGATCCTCTGGCGATGTTTCTGCCTAATGGCGATCTCTGGACCATATTAATAAGTGAACTGATCACAGTGTTCTTGACTTCTGTGTTCAAACAGCAGATCCCTTCATTAAGCCTTATGAAGATGGAGGGAGGTTGCCATCAATCTATCTCCTGCCTCCGCTCATCTTCTAAGATCATCTCGGTATGTTGATTCAAGTTTTTTTTTCTCCTCACGCTCTTGGCTTACTATCCAACCTTTTGCCAGGAAAAAAAATGTCTGCAACCTCGTTCAAATCTTGCATTTGAATCGTCTTCGTAAGGTAAAGTCTCAATGATTAGAATTATACAATCGCTAACACATCCCTAGCTATGACTCAAAAAAATTCAGCAGATTTACAAAAATCTCCTCCTCCTGAATACGTTCCCGCTGAGCCTCACATGGCTGACAGAGAACGAGGATTTCCTGAGGAGCAAGTTGGCGGGGGAAGGCGTCAGCTGACTCCTGTCATCGAAACTCCAACAAAACTCCGGACCCACATCAAGGCTACCAACTGCGATGGAGGCTTGGTCAAGGAGGCATCGGTGCGTCGGGCAAGGCTTGTCGAGCCAACCTCAGAGGACTCGGAGTCCTTGCTTGCTCTCCCCCGCCAACGTTCAGTGCCACCTCAGCCTCTTGTCGAGCTAACCTCAGAGTTCTTACTCGCTGGCCCCCGCCAACGCTCAGTCCCATTTCAGCCTGTTCCCCGACAACGTTCAGTCCCATTTCAACCCGCTGTTCCCCGACAGCCTACACCCCCTGGTCAGGCTCAGCCTGTTAATGATTTATTCTACGACACTCCTCAGATCATCCCTTCCCGCTCGCACGAGCCTCCACACGAGCCTCCACGGCCGAACTTATTCGCTACACCTGCCTTTGTGCAGGAGGAGTACAACTTCTGTGGTATCGACTTCAGTGTTTTGGATGGGAATGTTGACGGGGATCCCATAGCTGGACTGTCGACAATGCTGCCTGCAGTCCCTCACACACGGATCATCCCTCCGACGCCCACTGTTGGGGACTGGGATATGCCTCATCCTGATTTCATTCCCACGGACTTAGATTTTGGGCTCAACATGGCCATGGACGTGGACGATCAAGGCAATGTCCCTACAGTGAAAGGTCGAAGGCAGGGGGCGGCAAATGCCTTACTCCAAGAGGGCTTCATGAGGCTCGAAACTGTTATTCGCGAGGTCAGCCACAACACCTCTATTCCCACACATCAAGTCATCGCTTTATGGCACAAGAGCAACGGGTGTTCCTTCAACAACGTCAACCACTGGAATGCTTACAGCAGCTACTTCAAGGCAAATGCCCAGCAGGAGCTGAAAAGACTTGGCGACAAGGCTCCCGAGGGTCCCGGGACGCCAAGTGAATGTTTATCAATTTTGTTTGATGCCTTCTTTCTAATTTAATGAATTTTAAGGTGCAACCGTGCGTCGCAATTGTTACGAGCTTTTCAAACACAAATATCCGGACTCCTGGCAAACGATCCTCGAGTATCATGAGGAGGCCACGGTCCTCATGGGCGCGCCTCAGACAGTTGCCATGCGGGCTCAGGAGTTTCATAAGTTTGGCAAGAAGGTCTCGGCTATGGTACGCCCACTTCTTTGATTTCAAAATGTTGCGTTTCTGACATCACACAGATGAATATCGCTGCTGCTCGTTTCGGGTTTGAGGGTGCACTGGTAACATGTGGAAAGGTTGTCAATCAGGACAGTTCTCTGGGTCTGGCCCATACGATGCCTGGAGCTGCAGGGGTAGGTGTATTTTTTGCACTATGAGGCCCAGGGGATGATCTGACGAGCCTCTTGTAGTTTTGGCTGATGCGTTGCAAAGCCGATGATGATACCATCATTGGCCATCTCAAAGCCCAAGTATAGTAAGCATGGATGTATTTCATTCGGAATCTATACTAAGCATTGATACAAGTAATCTAACATCTCTGGGTGTCGTTGATGAGGCCTTCAAGGACGAAGCTGAGATCGTCCAACGCAACCAGTCCGAAGCGCTGATAATCGAAGAGATGACGAAAGAGTGCCTGGATATTTCAAAGAACGGAATCCCGTGGATCAAGCAAGAGTTAGGTCGACAAATCGGTATGTCTGAGTACATTTGGTTGTTTTTTTGTCTGCTGACAGTAAACAATAGAGAAACTCGGCGGCAAACTATCGTCCAAGAGGAACTTTCCATGGAAGACTCTTCCTGCGGAGCTCATCCGTCTTGGGATGATCATCAGAGGATATCCAGAGGATGTGTTGCTCCCTGGCGATTTTCATACGACCTCCAACAAAGGAATCGCGAATTTGACTCTGAAGGAGACTGGGATTTTGATCGCGGCCTTGAAGGCAGGCTCGATGCAGGTCAAAAAGGTTTCTGAGGCTACGCAAGGTATGTTTTAATCTAAGTTATTATGTACATGCTTATAGCGGATCCTTCTTTATAGCTCTACTCCTCACCTCCAAGATGCCAGTACTAGAAGGAGCACCTCCCGCAGAAGATTCCGCTCATAGAGGAGCGCGACGTCTTTTTGCAAATGGCCAATCGGACCGCCTGGGACTTCCCCGTGCAAAGCCAAGTGCGGCTGCTACCAGAATGAAAAAGGCGCCAATGAAATCACACAAATCTGCCATAACTCTCTCTGACGACAACAACTCTGATGATGACGGTTCTGTTCGACCCGTTCTTAAACCTCCCCCGTCGCGTGAATTCAAGGTGGTGAGGCCCCCAAAGAGCCAGAAGAAGGACGAGAAGGACGAGAAGAAGATCGTCAAGAAGATCGTCAAGAAGGAAGTCATTTTGCTTGTGTCTAGTGAGGTCAGCGATGCTCGCTCTGGCTCTGAGAAGCCCGAAGATGATGACAAAGCCAAGAGCGACTCGGACTATGAAGACGACTCTCCCGCATCTAAGAAACGAAAGGCAAAGTCAGAGACTACTTTGCGAGCATCGAAGAAAAGGGCTTCGCCTGCTGAGCCTCCTTTGCCGAAGGCAGGAAATCCGAAGAGCATGAAGGGGAAAGGCAAAGCACGCGCTGAGAAGAGTAAACGACCTTCCACTGTCGAGTCCTCAGATGATGAGGAGGCTCCAAATGTAATCGCGCGAGGTGAGTTTTTGTGTTTGTTGTGAGCTACAATGGTACTTACCCATGCTACACAGCGATAGAACAACCTGCTAAACACCTGCGCGATGGCCCCAAAGTTCGAGGTAATTGTTGTGCATTAATCAATGTCATACCTATGAATTGACGATGTGATTAGAGGTCCCAAAGGCCAGCACGGAACCGAATGACGCTGAGGGCACTACCAGAGGCTCTGAAGAGGCACCCGCGAGCACTGAGCCTGTTGCTGCGGCAGGTCATGTCGATAGTGAACGGAATGATGCTGATGGCACTGCCAGAGGCTCTGCAGAGGCTCCCGCGAGCACCGAGCCTGCTGCTACTGCTGGTCATCCCGATAGTGTGCCCGCGCGCTCATTGCCACCCTTGTCCCCCTCGCAAATTCGCCAGCAAATACCTTCCCTCCCAGAGAATTACATTCAGACCGAGCCAGCTACTCGTGTGGTGGCAAGCAACACTTTGCGCACAGACCCCATCCACACAGATCCTACAACTCGCTGTTAAGACCGTACTCAATATATGAGAAATCCGAAGGGCTTTGGCCTCAGTTCATGCACTGTGCCCCTTTCCCGAGTACTGCCCTTTACTTCCGAGGAATAACCTTCGTCCGAGGGTCTGGAAGTGCTTGCGTAGCGGATCCGAAGGTCCGGAGGTATCAGATATGGTACGTCCGGTAGATATCCGAAACGTGAGGGTGGAAGGAGCTCGTCCGGAGGGTATCCGGAGCGTAAGGATGAATACGAGGTATAAGACTAGTAGCGGACAAGGTCCATACTAGAAACTAATGGATATGGACTACCAAAGGTAGAGTCGGAAACGTAGACTATAGGAATCAATCCTAAGTCTCGGAAGATACTTAGAGTTGGGACGGATGGGTTCGGACGAACGGAATGAGCAGAATCTAAGATGATATTCGAACTAAGGTTCTCTAGAGTTTTACATGTAGTTTATATACTGTATGTAGATAGTACGGACAATCAATGAATCCGGGACCGGAGGGCTATGCACAAAGTATAATGGAAGTCTATGTGGTAAGTGCGCAGCGGATCAGCAAACATGAGTCAGATATGAAGCACAGGTAGCGAATCAGTAAGCAGGACAGGAATATACACAGCCAGGACACCGGTGCAGGTAGATCACCGAAAGGGGATAGAAGCAAGGATGCAGTGGACTTAGAACACAAGAAGTTGTAGCGTATCGGATGAGTGATCTGGATCGGATCTGTGGTCCGGATAGAAGCAGGATCGATCGGATCTGATTGGATCTGATCAGATCTTGGATCGGATGTATGGAATATGACACTCACGCAGCAAGCCAGGACAACACCATGCATACAGACCCCATTCGTTCAGACCGTCCTCCATCTCTGCAGCCTGACCTCACGCCAACGTTGGCATCTAATCACGGGCGCAGTGAACCTGCTATGGAAATCCCGCATGATCAAGAGGTCAGACCAATGTATGACCCACGTCCAAGAGGTCCATTACCGCCGCGTTATGGTCCAGGCTTCACTCGGTACCCCCAGTCCGACTATTACCATGATCCTCGTGCTATGCACCGCGCTCCACAACTTCCTCATGGCCCTCAGCCTCGTCCTCATCAGCATCAGCCCACTCATGGCCCGCCTCGTCAACCCTCTCATGGCCCTCAACCTCAGTATCACAACGGCGGGCATCATGATGCCCCATACCACGACTCTCGAGATGGATATGATGGATATGTCGACAGTTATTGGCACCCTCCAAGCAGTGCATATTTCGGTCCGGGAGGGAGATATCAGCATGGATATGGGCGCGAGTATCCCAACGAGTATCCTGAGGACCTGGAGGATGGAGGACGAGCTCCTTAGACTCACAGAACTCGATTTATCTCAGCTGCAATTGACTGCGTCCCTCCCCCTTGCATATATTGAGTATCATCATCTAACTACACCGCGAGCCTTTTTGTCTGACCTTTCTGCCTGTTGATGTCGTTACGAGTCTGTTTGTATCTACTATATATTGATCAATGCATGTGTCTGAATGTCTGAATCACGCTCGAACAAGGAGGATGAACTGGAAAAATAAAATCAATTCGCCAGAAGTATCATGGGAGCCTCTAGAGGAGCCTCTAGAGGAGTATAAAAACATCCACCGTCACCTCGCTGACATCGAAAACAACATACGGAGATGGTGATCATCAGATGGTGATACCATCTGGAGAGGTTGTTTGTAGAGGGTCGAGACCATCTGGAGAGGTTATTTGAAGAGGCTCGAGAGCAAACATCGAGGAGACGTCAAACCCAACCTCCCCAAACATCCCCAAATATCAAGTAGCGATGCTCGCGAGGGAGAGGTGCAAGATGACCGGAAATTAAGGGGAGGACCTCGTCAGAGATGATGTCTTACAGACTACTTGTATTCAACATAAGAATAGGGTCTGACAGTACGTGGGAACATCTTGAAAGTGCTGCCAAGGGTGCAGTGTTGACGCATCGAATTCATAGATAGTCTTGGACTCATCATAGCCCTGGTGCCACTCCTGGGTCGCGAACATGCGATCATCATCCTTGAAGTTAAATGCGGTCACGGTTGTTTTGTCTTTGGTGGTCCAGAACACTGGCGTATGTATCACTGTCCCGCCAGTCACAGTGGCTTGAGATTTCCGCACTAGCCTGATGTCCAATCTATGAGTTTCAACATCCCACACCTCCAGGTACCTCGATATATCTGTGAGCTTCTTCGAGAATCCAACCGCGCACACATCAGCTAGCTGAAATTTCAGATAGGAGTTTGCCAGTGTCCAAGCTCCATATCCGTATGTCGGATATGTTGCCCAACTCGCTAGCATGATGCTATCTGCAGAGATACCAATGCAGATGATACTCTGAGAGTGTCCTTCAAATGTTCTGATGATCCCCGTCTTAACTTCCCAGACTTCGAGCTCCCACATTCCTTGTCATCTCCACCAGCAGTGACGACCCATCGACCATCGACCTACCGCATGTACTCCCTGCTCACAAATACCCCGCGCCCTCTCAATCTCCTTCCCGACTGAAGGTCCCACCGCCGAATAGTCTGACCTCTGATCATTTGCTCACCGTCCGGAAAGTAGGATATACATAGGTATCCACCAGAGATTTGCAAGTGGAAAGTTCATGACCCTCCAAAGACATGACCAGTATCAGGATTGACTTCCTGGATGCCGCGTCGGGCCGTGTCGAGCTGAAAGCCATGACTTTTTATTCGCTGAGGTGTCCCAGTTATGTCAATGAGTTTGAAAGACCACCAGTGAGTTCTCCTCGTGTACTGTTAATGGTTATTTGCCCGACCGTTCCCTACTGATGCTATGATAGTAATGCCGATGGTCAGTTCCGGTGCTGGAGGTTCAGGAAGAGACACCAATGTATTACCTCTTTATGTAAGAAGCTGTGCGTAGTAGTACAGCCGCATGTGCCTTTAAACCGAGTCACTTTCCAGCTCACCACATCCTGCTCCACGCTCAGTTCTCTTTGCATTTTGACGTTCAAATCTTGTATGATTGTGAACACTGTGTCGTATGATGGGGCGCTGTCCTTGGTCGTAGGAGTATCATCAACTATAAGCATACTCTGCTCCTGCGTTGGCTTTATATAAAACGCTCGTGTTATAGGTATAGAAACTCGCGTGTTCCTAAACTTTTGCAAGCAACCAAAGAGTCAACGGAATCGAGAGAAGCTTTGAATGATACCTTCAGGTTGTCTGGCTACATGGACTCATCATATAACTGCATATATCCGTTTATACTAGTAGTATACTCTGCATAATATTAGCACGATCACAAAGAAAGTGTGGAACCGGTTATTTAAGCGCCGAGTAATTCCGAAGGTAATTGGGGACGGCACAGTGGCTCCCGCAAGTTCCCTATAACTTATTCCGCACCCCGTCGGCCGTTATCGTGCGGCGTTCAATGCTCTCTGCACAGCAAACCGTGTCTACTTTCCGACCACTTCCTTGCATTGCAACTCATTCTTTCTTCTTCATTTTTTCATTTTTTTTGCGGACGGAGCATCGTAAATATGAATGCAGTGCGGTCTAGTGCGCTTCACCAGCGGAATCGACTCCTATTGCAGACAACTCCTTCGAGGACGGTAGCACAAAGTAGGCGGGTATTGACTACTTCAATACCAGTTGCCTCACCTTCCAGCTCTTTGCCGTCTTCCGGTCATGGACATGGACAGGGGAAAGCATTCAATTCCTCGCTTGCCGTAGAAAGCATTGCACGCACCGATCCTGCCGAATTCGCTACAATCAATCAGTTTGAGATCTCACAAATGTTCCCGAAACCGATCTCCCCGATAAAGCAACATGAAAAACTCGTGCAGTCTGGGGTACTTCGAAGTGACGATCATCAGATTCGTATCATTGGCAAACTTCAGCGTTTCTGGGAGCAGGTACTCCAGTACGACCCTCCGCCTATACCCGAAACGAAGACAAGTGATTCATTGGTGATTTTCATCCATTCTCACTGAGGACCGCTGACCCATTCGCTGTTAGATATCTCGTCTGTTTTCCCGTGCACCTCCAGTGCCAGAAACTGCTCCCGCATTGGCGCCAAAAGGTCTTTACCTCTATGGTGACGTTGGCACAGGCAAGACGATGCTTATGGACCTTTTTTACCAAACACTGCCCCCCTCCATCGCACGTAAGCGTCGTGTGCACTTCCACGCCTTCATGATCGATGCACATAAACGCATACACGCTGCCAAAATGACCATGGGACACTCTGGCGGCGACCCCATTGGTCCGGTTGCGCGGGACCTAGCAAAGGAGGCGTATGTACTATGCTTTGACGAGTTCCAGGTTACGGATATTGCGGACGCAATGATTCTGAGGCGTTTATTTGAGGGCTTGATGAATCATGGTGTAGTCTGTGTAATCACATCCAAGTACGTGTTCCGTTTTGCATGTTGTTATATTAGACATGACTGTCACACAGTCGACACCCAGACGATCTTTACAAGAATGGAATTCAACGCTCGAGCTTTATACCCGCCATAGAACTTCTCAAGTCGCGCTTTGAAGTGACGGACTTAGACTCAGGAACTGGTGTGTATCTAGTCAATACTCTTCCAGTGTATGATCTCATAATCTCTATGCAGATTACAGACGAATACCACGTGCCCTCTCACATGTTTACTATCATCCACTAACACCAGAGAATAAAGCCGAAATAGACAAAATCTTTAATTCGCTGACATCTCCAACTCCTACTGCTGCACTTCAAGATCCTGTCGTCGAAAATCGCCCAATAACGACGTGGGGCCGTACACTTTACGTTCCGCTTTCGACGTCAAAGATCGCGCGATTCTCATTCGAGGAAATTTGCGGCCGTCCATTGAGTGCTGCTGATTATTTAGAAGTGACGAAGCGATTTGGTACTCTGTTTATCACAGACGTGCCGAAAATGGGGATGCACCAAAAGGATATGGTATGTTCCCATTAGGAGATTTTTTCGGCATTAACCATCATTCTCCAGGCAAGACGATTCATCACATTCATAGACGCATGCTACGAATCCAAGGCAAGCTCGCGTATCTTGTGCTTATAATCAATCATCTAATGACTGGCGCAGACAAGGATTTTTGTATCGTCAGAAGTGCCTATATACCAGATCTTTTCGGATGAAGAGGCGGGTTCGGGGAAGGGCATCTCAGACCACATGCGGAGTGTGATGGATGACCTGGTATGTTTCTTTCTTCAATTCCCCTTTGATGTCATCTCAATTTTCGGGAAGGGCCTATCTCCGGAAGCTGTGGGCTCAAGCTCAATGTTCTCTGGCGATGAAGAGATATTTGCATTTGCACGGGCTTGCTCGCGGTTGGTACAAATGGGGAGCAAAGAATGGGCAGAGACAGCCTCTCAATAACAAGGACATACTTACACGCTTCCTGGTACATATCTATCATATATATTACTGATTTTTCCTCTATATGCAAACTCATTCTAATATCTTCATCTGCAAATATTGTTGTTTATATCGTCATTGTAAGCATTTCTTATGATGTAACTGCGATATGCTGACTCCTTTGTGATTGTTTGCAGGATTCATTGACACTGACACATCTATACAAGCTAAGTTCGCAGAAATGTCGGCCACATTATCTCCCTCGTTGGTTGATAACTTACGTCCTGTTATTGTTCAATCTCGTTTGAATCACGTTATCTCCCCTATATGACACACTATGACTCGGTGGGTGCTCTCGTTTCTGATGGAGAATGCGTTGATCAGCAAAGATAAGGTTCCGAGCTAGTCACTGATCAACGCATTTTCCAAAGCGCTCCTGTCCAGTCAGTCTTTGTTACGCATGTGCTTACAATTCGCGAGCACGTCGCGAAAGTACTTAAAGACCCTTCACATGAACGCCTTCTCCCGAACCTCCTGAAGCCCATGACCGGGATTTGTCATGCACGAGTAATATCCTGGGAATATTTTCGACGAACTACGTATAAATGCGGGGAAGACACCCGAGGTGCTCTATCGAATTCCGCTATAGCAATATGTCAAACCGTGCTGTTACCGAAATCATCACGCTCATCAGCAATAATGCGATGAAGACGACTTCCGACTTCCAGGAGGCCGTCAAGCTCTTGCGCCAGTCCACCTTTGAAGGCCTCCAACGGATGTACTGGGGTGACCGCGTCCAGGAGCCTGGAATTAGGCAGTGGTTCATCGGTAAGGCATGTCGGCTTTAGTGACTCTGTGTTGAGCTAATCACGCGCCCAGATTGGGACCACCGCCCTCAGAGGTCAGAGTCGACGGCCGCGATAAGAGCACAGATCAAAGAAAAGCTCGACGCAATTGTCGATTCCCCGCCGACGCACAGGCTCGTCGCTTTCAAACCCTTTCCGCCTACTAAATGCTTTGCCGCGCCATTCACAGAAGTCATCATCAGCACTGTAAAGCCTGAAACCAACCTGAATGAATTCGACAAGATCGTTGACGCATCGTTGGAGGTCTGTCATGACTTTGAAGGATGCTACGGAACTGCGTGGGGATATGTCGTTGATGGAGAGGGCGCAAATCAAGTAGTATTGTTGGTAGGATGGGAAACTCCAGAGGTGAGTACGCGTAATCTAGAAAGCGTGAACCGATGCCCATCACATGTCAATAACTTTCAGCATCATGTTGCGTTTATGAAGACGGAACCTGCCAGGAGAACAACAGCTCCCTACGTTGAGGGAGTAGAGGAGTCAACCGTCTTCTATGTTAAGGCACAAGATGCATCAAAGTGACGAATCAGAGAAGGGCGCGAGCAATTGCTCTAGTGTACATTATGACCTTGTCACAAATATCTACACAACGATGACCATGTTCATTATATGCCCCCCAGTCCCTTGCCCTTGCCCTTGCCCTTACTGTCGAAGCTCCCACGTGCAGCATTCGTGGCCGTCGTTCCAGAAGTGAAGCCGTTCCCAGGCTGATCTTTCCCCTTCTCCAGTATCTGCGTCATGACATCGACGTCTTTCGTGGTGCCAAAGATATTATCCAGTTGTTGATCTGACGGCTTGCCCAGAATGCCCTGCGCGCCTTGATTGGAGTAGAACACTTTGAAAGCTGGAAAATAATGATATAATTAGATCGCAATCATGATCACGCGATCAAATCAATGCTCACAATCAACTACTTCAGCTAGAGGGATCGTTCTATGTACGCGTAAAAATCATTAGTGGTGGATCGCCGACTGGTACTCGTGCACTTTACCTGTCTGCAAAATGTGAATCAGGTTACGGATCATCCGATAGTCAAAAACCAATATGCTTACCTCCTTCTTTCCATCTCTTGTACTATTCAACAATGTGAGATCGATTGTCCACGAGTTGAAATCAAGTCACGATCAACTTACCTCTGATGGATTAACGATGACAATATACTCGTCCGTCGACTGGGTGTCAGGCTTGTACACAACCTTGGTGAGGGACTTTGTCATGATGAGTAGTATAAATGTCGGTGTGGTACGCAGTAATTCGAGGGTATTAGTGTAATCTCTGGTTCAGTAGAATGCAATGTGGTTGTTGGTTTGATGCTGGATCAAAGGGAGCAGGTGACCTTTATACCCCACACGCCACTTTGACGTCACTGGTTACTAATAATGCGTTCATGATACTTACACCAGTCTAGATCCCGTAGGCTGCCCGCACGTATGTTCTATTTTTCTGTCTCATGCAGTAAATCTTCCTCATCTCTTCCGGAAACTCGCTAACTTGAGATGACAGGTTGGCTTGCCGATGTAGATGTTGGTACACGGTAGCACGCTGGGTTTTGCGAAGGGAGATGGTTTGGCAAAAAAGTTGGGTATAGAGGATGGGAATGATATCGTGGGTGCGGTCATGATGGTGGTAGGAGATTTTCATATCGTGTCTTGTTCTTGGGATCCCACTGTCCGGCTGTGGGATGCAGCAACAGGGCTGCCGTTGGGAGCCCTCACAAGGGTATGTATCCTCGTTCAGTTCACTCAGTCTCGTTCTCCCCTGATGGGACTCGCATCTCTGTTCCAGACGATTCCACTGTCCGGCTGTGGGATGCAGTGATGTGGCCACCATTGGGTGAGTCCTTCAGAGGAGACACTGATTGGGTTCGGTTATTCTCGTTCTCTCCTGATGGGACTCGCATCGTGTCTGGTTCACATCATTCTACTATCCGGCTGTATGATGCAGTAATGAGGCTGCTGTTGGGCGAGCCTTTCTGAGGGCATGCTGGTTTTTTTTGTCAGTTTCGTTCTCCCCTTATGGTACTCGCATCACGTCTGGTTCTTTTGATTCCACTATCCGGCTGTGGGATGCGGCGACGGGGCTGCCGTTGGGTGAGCCCTTCCGATGGCACACTCGTTGGCTTTCTTTAGTCTTGTTCTCCCCCGATGGGACTCGCATCGTGTCTGGTTCTTGGGATTCTACTATCCGACTGTGGGATGCGGCAATGGGGCAGCAACTCCAGGAGCACATTGAGATCCATTCCCTTGGATCCTTTTTGAGAAACGTCACCCCACACCTTGCAAACAGGAGACTACCATGTTAAGCAATGCTTGCGACAATCCCCCCATATACTCGAGGGCATCTCTTATCGTGATCTTAATTCAACGCCCATCTTACTGGAAGATGATGGATGGCAGGGCCCGATCGTCGACTGCTTTTCTGGATACCGCCTGTTTCTCAACAGCCATCTCATGTTCCTGGGACTGCATTAGTGATACCAAGCGGGCTAGATATTGATTCGAGTCGCATGGCTCATGGAAAATACTGTTCGAATTGCCGAGATGCGTGAGTTCTTAACCTTGACCGTCCCTCGCAGTTGCTCGATCAATATTTCTAGCCCTACTTGCCAAATGATCCGATTGTAGCAATATAAGGTGTACAACTTCTATACCTGATATCGAGCTCAAATTGTTGTACAACCCGCAGACTGGGTGTGTGACTTCAGATACTACCTCTAGTTCGTCAGGACGCATATCGAGGATTACGAATCAAATGATTCAAGAGTCTATCAGAGACGCAGTTGCGCCCTTACACACCTGTCGTACGACGAGCCAGTGCGACACAACTTGTAAGATATTGCTTACACGTCAGTCAAATTTGATCAATACTGGTATATTGTCTCCTTTCGTGGTCTCTCGTCCTCTGGAAAATCTCTCATGCACTAACTCCCCTGGAGGTGGCAAAGAAAAAAGGGAAGGACTCCTCAGAACCGGATTGCCTCTCTCTTTACCCACTTCACAGCAAGTCCTGCAGTTCTCGTGGCCCCGACCTTTTTACTTATGACGCTGGCGGGGGTAGGTTCATTTCTCTCACCAGGTTCTGGTTTACAGCTTTCGGTCTGAGTGGTTCATGGCCTGTCTCGTATCTCAGGCTATGATTGTTTCCGCACTGACGCGACAACTGAATTTCCTTTGTCTCTGCAGTGTCAAAATCATGGGTTGCTGGTCCTCAGATTCCTTCGTGTCTACACTTCTCCTTGGATCCAGATCATCTTCCCTTCTTGCGCATAGCAGCATTCAGGATTTGTAGCCTTTCGTCTCTTCCATCATTCTCTTCATTTGGGTTGCGTCTGTTACCCTCTCCCTGTTTCATTTGTACCTCGGACTTTAAAGACTAAATTAATGAACACTGTCTCGATGTCACACGACCATCGGTTCACGTGCCAGCGCCCTTTGAACACAAGGAAACTACAATGAGATCATTAATGTACGTAACGAAGGTGTCCAAAATACCGACCGAGCGGCTTTCAATAAAGGTCTCCAAGGCGAACACAACAACGATACTTTAGCCCGGCGTGAGTCGGTTCAGCCTCGTCCAATCCAATGCTGGTGGGAATCGCCTGCCACTCTTGATACTTACATGAGTCAAAGGAACGAGGGAAGGTCTGAAAGAAGTGCCGATATGAATAAACGCGGGTCGAGGACAATCAAAGATACTAGCCTTCCGTGGGCGCATTGAAAGGGAAATGCAGTCGCGGCAAGATGTCTCACAAGGCGTTCACACTGTTCCAGTGACAGTGGATCGTTGAACATGACCGCGCCTGAGTGAACAAGTAATGAGTAAAAGTGTATCGAGAGCACCTCAACGTTAGTACCGCGACACGCTTTTGAGTTGATCAAATCCAGGAGTTCCCGTGGACACCAACGAAGAGCCTTGAGCCACCGCGACTCGTCATCGTTGATGTTATCGACGTCATTGTGCTGCGATAGGTTAGGAGGGTACGCTTCCTCGCTTTCGAGGGTTCCGAGGTAGCCTTTAACAAGGTCTTGCAGCTCATCGTTCATGAGTAACTGTACCATAGGATGATGAGCACGCGATACCATGCAGATGTCAATACATACTTTGTCGCCGACAATTGCAGGTATTGTTCTGACGAAGACTTGTACATACCCGTCACTCGCTTCATCTCCCGAGGTCAACTTGGTCAATCCATCAAAGCGTACGCCCCACCGATCGAATGCTGATTGTACTTCTTCGATAGCCGCCAAGCGCGAAGCCTCATGACGGGTGAGTAAGATAGGCACAGGGGGAGACAGATCCGAAACATCGACCCCCCCGGTTCCCTGGCAATGTTGTAGGAAACCAGAACAAATTTCTGATAGGAAGCGTTCGACTCGGACTCGTTCATCCGCAGCGTGTTGATCAATCAGGATCAGGGTTGAGCCATCTGCTGCGAGGTTGTTTTGGGTTTGACCATGGGTGGAAGGATCCAAATGAACTAAACAGGCGATGAACTTGCGGTCAACCTGGTTAATGACCTGTGCCTTCAATAGGTCTCGTTTGTGAAATCTAGTTCGTGTGTGGTCGGAACTTGATGACCGGAGATATGGTGACCCAAAAGGGCGGGCGCAAAATGAAGGATGAGTAGAGTGAATAAGAGCACTGCCCTGATCATCGGAGACTTTTTTGGAAAAGAGCGACAACGACGGAATCTTGAGCTGCGTGGTATAAAATGCATTGTTTGCCTTGGATACCGAAGGGTCAAAATTATGTTTATTTCAAACGACCGGAACCTACAATAAGAGCATCCTGTAACCAATCGGGCATAGGACCGGAACATGTACTACCTTTCCTCGGAATTCGGTTAACGCGCGCCGTGTTCGTTCCGTCGATCCCGTAACTCGAATTTTGTGAATATGAATTTCCAGTACGAGCATTCACGATGAACATTTCATCCATTTTCGGATTATCCTCGGAGATATTTCCCTTTTGATCACGATCAATTGGAATACCAAAGCAAAGCTTAATGACAGGCTCACCGGGTGAATGAACACCGCCCGCGCTTCATTTGGTTCTGCCTTTCTACTGGCTAAGACATTTGCGCTATCTGAATCTATGGAGACTTTGCGCTTCTTGAGTGGGGAATCATAACCTTCTTCAGCACCGCGTTTACCGGATGCGAAACTATGTCGAATCAAGAATGAATCTATCACAGAAGAGAGAAATCTTGTCACGACATTCTTATCCTGTATTCGTCACGTTCCGGGGGCCTATCATGGACTAGAATTTACACACCTCGATCTGAACTGCACTTTTTGTTGGTTCCAAGCAGTTATCAACAAGTCGCGTTGGTATGACCAAATTTAGAACGTAGATAGGTTTCTTCTCTCCTTTACGGGGCGAACGGCGCACCGCTAGATCTGAATTTAGAACGACTTTCTCAATCAAACTAGAACAACCTACACGATCGCAAGCTTGTTTCCCCTCTTTCATCATATGCCTACACTATAATAAGAAACGCAAAAGATTCCACATATGTGCGACTTACATGCTTTAGGAACGTGCTATTCGAGAATTTATTGTCAATTAGGCGATGAAGATCGCAGAATGATATCGGATGTTTGTTTATGTCTATGAAACAACTTGGTAAAACGCTGCAAATATACTTACTTCATACTCACACAGATACTGATGAGCCTATCGTCTCGTGAGTCAACAGATGTCACGCAATCCGGCGTTCTCACCTTTGAACGTGCGCCAACAAGGGACATGAATCCCTCCACTTTCACATTTCCGGATGTGGCATCAATCTCTTCTACATGCTGTACCAGTCGATCATGAGTATAAATGACGCTGGGTTCGAATCTATTTTCTCACTTCAGTCAGCGCGCGACCATACATGTGTCGAAATGCAGCCAGCATTGAACGTGTCTGTCGTGTCAAGCGTGAAACAACTTGACATCTGTTCCAATTATTTACGTACCTTTGGTACCCGGAGAACGTGACCTTTGCTCGAAGCATTTTCTCGTGATTTACTGTCATCTTGAAGAGTGAATGACACGCAGGAAAACATGAGAGCGTATGCCTCGAGCTCTTGTTTGATCGCATCTATAGTCTTAGCTGAAGAAGGATGGGATTGACGACGAATAGGAAGCTATGTGTGCGCCTTATAAGATGGAGCGCTATATTAGATGGCCTGGCTCACGCTATAGAATGCGTCTCTGACGCATACAACGGTTCCTGCGGTTTCTCTTCGCCACCGAATCGATGGACCCGAGTACAAAGACTTGCCACCCTGCAACACTAGTTCAGTCGTGCTCACACAACAGGCGCACTCACGAACCTTGAGGATGACAGACCAGCTTTCGGAAGACCAAGACGTGCGCGATGAAATTTCCAGACAACATAATTCAGCCATCGATGATAGAGCTATGGATGGAAAGTCTCAGCGATCGTTCAACCGTGTGGAAGAGCACAAGACCTTCTCCGCGAAACCCAAATGTCGAAACAGAATCTAGGGATGCTGGTGTATATGCTTTGGATGTATCTGTCGTTACTGGCTGAGCGACATGTTTGAATGCCACAAAATACGACTCACTGTATCTTCCTTCCTCCGACCCCTTGCCAATCATGGTCAATCCAGCTTTGCTAATCCCTGCACCATTATCTCGCACCCAACAGCTCCATTCTTCGCAGTCTACTCCAATGTCTATCTGAGATGCCCCAGCGTCCAATGAGTTCTGTAGCAGCTCTGAAACTACTTGTGGTAGAGATGTAAGGAGTTGTGCGGAACGTAGTTTTGCACGAGTCTCCACAGAGAGCTGGTTCAAAGACGTTTCACACGACATGACGACAAGGTGAAATTTCTGTCTATGAATGATGCATTGGTGCAGTATACCAAATAATTACATGATGATGTGACCGCCAAGGTGTTGTTTGGCAAAAGCCTTGAAAATAAATAAACGAATATAGCAAGTTTAATATAACTCGGCAAGTCGGCCAATCATTCGTTGCTGCAGGCAGGTTCAACGTTCAACAGTCCGACCATCCGAAAAAATAAATATTTTACATCCTGAACACACCAAACCCGTTGCCGTTGCCGTCCCACGTAGTAGAACCAGTCAATCCCCTTCCGCGCGACGTAGGACGCTCTCTTGCTGCCAGCGCGAGCCCGAGGCCTACCACATCCCGTGTGTCCGTGGGTTTGATGATACCATCGTCCCATAAACGAGCAGTAGAGTAGAGCGCTGTTGACTGTGCTTCGATGTCCGCTTTCAGTGAAGAGTGTTGGTTTGGATCTCTGCAAGTGGTGTTTAGTCCGTAGAAGGGAATATTAATATTTCAACTGACTTCGAGACCGTAGCCATGACTTGTGATAGCTGACCAGAGCCCATTACCGATACCTTCGCATTCTATCGTGACTGTTATCACAAGGAACTGCATTTCAAAGAGTTCGGGACTTACGGGCCACATCCACAGGAACCGCGGGGAGTACTAGATTAAAAAGTACGAACGTGAAGCCACCTATGAGCATGTCTAAACGGAGGTTACTTACAGCGCGCCCAGCCATTCCTAAAGGGGGAAATTTGTTAATCCAACAGAAGGTCCTTAATGGAGTATGCATCACCATAATTGCCAGCTCCAAAACTTCCCCCGACGATGACGGTTAGCTTCGGAACATTAGCGCATGCGACTGCTCGAACCATCTTTGCACCATCCTTCGCGATCCCCCCCCTCTCAGCCTTCGAACCTACCATATAGCCTAGATGGGATAGGTCAGGTGATCTGACAGCTGGAATCACAAGTGTCACCACTCGCCAGTGACGTTCACCAAGAACAAAAGTGGAATTTGACGTTGTGAACATAGTTGGATAAAGTGTGTGGCTTTTAGAGCCGAAGGCGAGAATAGAATTCCATTGTTCGCGACGATACCCACTTCATACCCATGTACATGAGCAAAGCCCTAGATCACTCTATAAGGGAACGCAAGCTAAAGATAATAAAAAGTCTTACCGTAATAATGGTCGGACCATACTCCTTCTTGAATTCTCTGAAACGGCTACCGTCTACTATCCGAGCAATCACATCTCTCATATCAAAAGCCTGACGCGAATCAGTGCCAACAATACCGTGTAGTTCCGAAGCGGGGTACACAGGGTCCTCTGGCACTGCTGATGGCTAATCTCCCGCATCAATGAAAGGGGAAAGCTAACCCTGATTCATGACGTACACTAGTTGGTTTCCACCCAGCCATGCCGAAATCGCCGACCATGCCCCTTGCAATTGCAATAGCATGCTCGTCATCTCGAGCGAGATGATCAGTCACGCCGCTTTCACTCGAGTGCATTAGTCCACCACCGAGAGTCTCCTCATCAACTTCTTCGCCTGTAGCAGCTTTAACCAACGGTGGTCCTGCAAGAAAAATACGCCCTTGCTCTGCAACAATAATATTCTCGTCGGCCATCGCGGGAACATATGCTCCACCTGGACCGGAAGTGAGAAAAACACAATATTATAGAGTAATTACGCACCTGCGACAGATATACCATGTACTAATGCAATCTGCGGAATGCCAAGAGCAGACATTTGAGCCTGAGAAGCAGGTGAGCACCACATGGCATTCGGCATGCGCTTCGGATCTATATTACCATGTTATAGAATATGCGGCCGAAGTGCTCTTTATCTGGGAACACCTGGAGCGCTGGTCATAACTTTGTCGGTCCCTGTTTCACAATAGACTTACATTGGCTTGATGAGGTAGTGCCGCACCCCCTGATTCGACTGAATCGAAAATATTGCGTTTGGCAAGCAACGTAGCAGAAAATTGAACACATACCAACGTAGACACACGGAAGACCATGCTCCCGTGCGATCTCCTGCGCTCGTAAATGTTTCTTGACCTAAAGAGTTATCAACATTTGAATATGTACACAACTTGTGCCAGTTTCAGCTCACAGTCAGAGGATAGTACGACCCTCCTTTAACTGTTGCGTCATTTACGACGACAATGCACTCCCGTCCTGATATTCTACCGATACCTGTGATCATCCCAGCACCAGGAATATGTTCTGGGTAAACTTCATGGGCTGCTAGTGGTGACAACTCTAAGAACGGGGTATGTGGGTCCAGTAGCAACGACAGACTAAGGGACTACTTCAGTGACGAGCCTCAAAGTCCAGAAATTTTGAATTGAGTTCACTGACCGTTCCCTCGGTAGTTTCTTTCCCCTGCTCCGCATGCGCTCTGCAGCCTTCGGACCTCCTCCCTGTCTTGCGTGCTCCAACTTGGCCTCCAGATCCGCAACCAGTAGGTCCATAGCATTTGCCTTCTCCCGAAACTCGGGTGAGGTAGGTGAGACCAGCGAAGGGAGGACCGAAGCATGATACCTCCGAGAGCATCGTGCCGACACGATCGACGACCGTGTTACACGCTTAAGGACAGACTGCATGATGAGTGAACAATTCAGCCTCCGGGAAATAAACGATAGCGAACGGTTCACAGTAGAATAAGAACACCTGTTGGCTGTTTCATGGATGTTCAGCGCGGCCGGAACTAGTAGGCGCCATTCACGTTATTCGGGGACATATTTTCACGTAAACATGCACTGCAACACTTGGCTCGACCACCACTGCGCTACACACTCTGTAACATTACGGTCACTACACATAGGCGCAGGGTATCCTTCTAAGCTTTAAATCGATATTACCGTGTACCAAACCCCACGATGCCTATTAGAAATCCTTCCACTCATCCCAATCGTCGTCCTTGGGTTTCGAAGCAGGTCCAGGCGTCTTCGACGTACCTGAAGTAGGGTGAACAGACGACTGGCCTAGACTTGTGCGACCGTCAGAATACTCGCCAAAGAAATCGTCTGTGTCATCCTGGTATAAAGCCGACGTCTCCCCATCATTATGCATGGATAGGGCTCCATACCCAGAACCCTGTGGCCCTGACCCTAACTTGTCTTTCACCGTCCCCACAACGCCGCCGACCTGATCAACAACATCAACGCCCAATTGAGTTTTAGACCATTCATTTGCAGAACGACCTGCATCCTGTGCGCGGCGTTGCGCCTCTGACATGTACCCGCGAACGGTGGCGTGCAGGTTTGGATCCATCGCACGCTCCATTCCAGGTTGAATTACATTTTCATTGACAACACGCGATGCACCGGCGACAGCAGCAGAAAAGAGGGACCAGCCCTTGCTTAGAGCGGCTCCTGGATTATCCTGGAAGTCTTGAAGCGTGGGAGCTGAGGTGGATGAAAGGCCGAACGACGGGTGTTGGGAAATTGGAGGTGAAGGCGTGTTTCCAAACCCTTGATAACGACCGCCTTTGGAGGGGGGTAAATCTGCAGGGCGAGTGGCATTTACTTGGCCGAGGGATGAGAAAAAAGCCTCATTGGCAGATTTTTGATCCGTAGTGGTTGGATCTAGGGAGGGTCGCGGCGAACTTGCGGAGGACGCCGGAGATGTGAGGTTACGTGCTGAGGCACGCGACTTGCGTAAACCTTGCGCAGAAGATGGACGTCCTGGAGAGTCCGTTCCGCTTCCGAGGCTGGGTGTTGGTGGAGGAGACGGAGACCAAGATCTGTCGGCTAGGGCCGCGTCTAACTGGAGAAAGTTGAGTCAGAGATTGAAGATAAGATGGTCGGCATACCTTCTCGCGATATTGCGAAGCTGCCCAACAATGGTAGGTGTCGTAGGCACTTGTACCTTGCTTATATCCGCCTTGATCTGCTGGCGTGTATGATTCGAGGAATTGTCTGAAAGGAGCATTCCCGCCGAGCTTGTGACAAGTGAGTGAGGGTTGTAAACTCAGCGTGCATTTCAGCGTGCAATTACCCACCTGCATACGCTTGATCTGATCCGCCTGCCAAGTATCCATTGAAACTGATCTCACGAAGCTATTGTCGCGTGAGACTTGGTGGTTGAAGAACGTGCACATAGGTTCGTAAATTCACCTGATGTGCACTCCGAACCCTCTGTGTACGCCGGCGCATTGCAAGCACATAAATATGGCAAAACTAACTTTTGGGGGATGACTGAGGGATACAAAGAAAGGGAAGAGATGTATTCACCTGAAGCCCATTGTGGGTTTGGATTACCACAGTCTACACATGTCTTGTTATTGAGATCCTCACGCTTGATGAGCTCTTGAAGAAACTTTTTCGCTGCGACCTGATCCATCGACGTCGACGTTGCTGGTTGGGCAGCGTGAGATGGATTTCCAAGTTTAGGTGGTCATTTCCGTCGAACCTTGGAAGTAATATTATAACCGTGTTAACAATGTTTGCTGTTACATTCCGGACTATCTGTCGACATCAGACAGTAGCGATATGAGCCGCCGGATCGCGATTATCTGTGATATTTTCACAGAATCATGACGCAGTTAATCGTTATACTTGTTTAAATGTTTTTTTTTCTGATTTAATTAATATTAATTCTTTACCCACGGAATTTCGGTATTCCCAGGGTGACAGGTTATCTGCCACAGTAAATCTGATAGTAATAATCTGATAACTAGGTGAGTTTTGAGTTTGCCCGTTGCCACATATGTTCCCGAGCGCGTTGGACGCATGAAGTTCTGAAGAATAAAAAAATTACGGCTTTGCATAGCTTTGTATGAAGTACTTATTTGACGAGGTCTTAAGTGGTCGTGTTTAACTAAATTTTGCAAGATCTGCATCCTGTGTTGCAACGCGTGCCTCGACCTAAACTAATCAAGACAACAACGTTATCCTCATACCTCCAATCCATACTACTATAAACTTCATCCCTGTAGTATCAGACTGTTCTTAACGACCATAAGACGCTCTACAAAGATTGTAGTGTCAGTTGAGAACAAACAGGTGCGCTTTTATCCTATTAATATCATACACATTGCACACCGACAAAAATGACTACCTTGTCATTCAACCTCGCAGGCTCGTCTCTCTAACATCACCCGCAACTTTCGCGACGTGAGAACTTATCTTATCTGAATCCCAACTGCTGGTTGTATATCCTCTAGCGCGACCCGACTCTAAATTATTGTCTCCAGACACCCCCGATTTCAGTCGAGTACCCTTCTCTTTCCCCTATACCGCACAACCCTCTTTCTCTCACGTATTGCAAACTTTCATGATTCAAAAGTCAAATAACCGCTCCAACATCGATCAACAACCTCGTCAAGATTCTGATGCAGGCATCGAGCAATGGGGACAATGGTGGGGCCGAAAGTCAGTCAATTACCACGTCTCAAGTCATCCGTCACCCTTCCTAACATTCAATTTTGATCAGACATTATTCCCTTGAAGTAGTACAACACCCTATGCGTGCCCGTATGTGTGGTTTTGGTGATAAAGTGCGCGAGCCGTCGCGCCTGTGTCTAACAACCTTATAACATTTATTATCAGGATCGCAGACCACTCGCTCCTGCGGCAGTCGCAAAGATGGTTGTCCGAAGAGAAGATAACTCTATCGTAGACGTAGAGTGAGTAGAAATCTTTCTTTTGCCTTTTGCGCCACTCATTACATACATCTCAGGGACATTGACTGTTCTTTTTTCCTTGTAACGGTCGACCTTTGGTCAGCCGACGGTAAACGGGAGATGAATCTCGTATTACATCCCTCGTCATCTGCCGACCGGTACGTCGCAGCGAATGCTCAAAAATCCAGAAAGCCTCGGAGTACCAATCCTCCATCATCTCCCCACGACGAACAACATAGCCCCACGTCGTCTCATTCCACCCCGAATTCTACTCACCAACATCCACGCCTACCAGTGGCATGTCACCTCATATCTCGTTATCATTATTTTCCACTGACTTTGAACGTCAATACAGTCCACTATGACCCCGATGGTTCCCGCTCCGCCGTCGGGATTCGTTAATCAAACCTACCCTTATCCCCAGCAACCACAGATGCCAGATAACATAACATATGATGACCAAGATTCCTACAGCTCGCCGTCTGAATCTAACAGCACATGGGGATATGCTCCATCAGGCACTCCCCTCGATCGCTCGCATAATTTCAATCACCCTCATTCATCATTGTCGTCGTACAACCGCAACGGCATACGCAACGGCATACCCGCGGCTGCGCCGGGAGAACCGTGGCAGGCCCAATCATCGTATCGTACGGATTCCGATCCGGCAGCCAACTATCGCAATTGGCCAGCCACGGAGCCATCCTATCCAGTAATTGTCAATTCACAGACGGGCGTGTACGCTGCTCAAGAAGTGGACCCATCGATAAGACATCCTGAACATGCAACTCAGCAATCCGAGGCAAGTAATTGGCCCCAACAAGTCTCAGGTGATCCGTCGCCACGATTCGTCCAGGAGCCTTTTCAAGGCACAGGGAATAGCTACGAACATCCACAGGCTTATGGCGCACCATCACAACCGCCATATTACCAGGGCACATATGCTCAGAGCTCCTCGTCTTCTCCATCAGCCTCACATGCTCCATTGCCCCGACATTCATATACGCGTACTTTGGTGGGACCGCTTTCGTCCAATGCATGCCGACTGCTTGATGAGCATCGGCAGTCTGGAATATTCTTCCTCTTCCAGGATCTATCTGTTCGGACGGAGGGTATGTCTTTATTATCGCCGAGGGTATTCTTCTATCTGACGCCCTGGGGTATCTTAGGAACCTTTCGGCTGCGTTTACGTCTAATGAATGTTGGCGAGTAAGAACGTGATATTATGCCTGGGAGATAACAATAATGGTTGACATTCCATTTCCAGACTGCCAGCACCGGAAGCGGGTGCAATCCGAGTTCATACTCATGTTTCTCCGGTCCTTGCGCAAACATTCACCGAACCCTTTGTCGTTTTCTCAGCAAAACGCTTCCCAGGAGTGCCCGGTATGTTTTGATTTGCCGGTCTTAATCCAGAAAAAAGATTATAACCTCCTATTGCGCGCAGATACGACCGCGCTGTCAATCGCTTTTGGAAATCAAGGCCAGAAGCTACCGTTGGTAAGATCCTTCCATGCTCCGTCTGACCCGGGGACTAAATAACTTGCCAACATTGCAGCGAAATCGCCACGGAACCAATAAACACGGGCGACGACGACGAGATGGTGATTCCGACCCCTCTGATGAGTCGGAAGATAATTAGTCAATGGAGTTACATAATATAGTACTGCCTCTGGCTTTTTGATGACTTTTATGTTCAAAGAATGTAATCACCTGCATCATTAATGTCTCTTCTACCTCGCAATGTACTCCGTACTTGGTGTCATATATACTGAACTCATCATCTACCACCCATCGTCCTCTCTCTTCAACGAAGATTTCCGTACAACCCAACGCTCGTATAAGCGAATAGTTTGGACCGTGTCAGGATAATTGAGATAAATACGGTCAAGTATTTCTCCCGCGAGGTATCCACGAGTGAAATCGTCGTCAGAGTTAGGTTCCAGTGCCTGTGGCGCTGAGCTACGCTCTCCCACCGGTTGAACAGGTATCCCAGATCCCAGATGGCGCAGTACTCCTGACAGTAAGTCAAGTACAGCACGATGGGGGCGCCAAACATCCCAGGAAGGGGATATCTGGTGTAGTATGTGTAATGGGTGGGCAAAATCATCCGAGGTTGGATCTATTGCTAGCATATCGCCGGATCTCTTCGTAGCCATTTTCGATTGATAAGCTCGGCGCTCACTCCGGTGCATCGGTGACTGAGAAGCTGGTTTGCTAACATCAGGAGGACTGACATCAAAAGTGAGAGGGGAATTAGGAGATAAATCTCTGTCACGGAGCATGTTTTCGCTCTGACGTTGATAAGGTAGCAATACTCGCTCGACTATTTCGAAGGCCCGCTCCGGTTCGCCCGCGCGAACAAGAGCAACTGCCAAATGGTTCCAGTTATGTGAATCGAAGCTAAAACCATAAGATCTCGCTTTCCCCCACATCTCGGCAATCGCGAAGTGTTCCCCAGCCGCAGAAAGCGCATCGATATAGATTGATAGGGGGACGCAAAGAAGATTCCCCTGACGTTTCGTGGGGTCGGAGGGGTTATCACCTTCTCCTTCGAAAAGAGAATCCGTCTTCGAAAAACGTAAGGCGAGTTGCCATATTTGTGGCCAAAGCCCATGGATGGCTTCAATGTCACCGGAGCGACGGTAGGCATCGAGGAGCACTGACAAGCTGCCCAACGAAGGTTCTCCACCTGCATCCAACATGGATTGGAATAACCGCTCCACCTCCTCGGGCTTATCTGCTTTCGTATACGCGAGCATCAGGGGGCCGTAGACGTGCTCAAGCGCAGCTGCGCGAGTCTGAGGAGGGATCCATGACGCCGAAGACTCACCAGCCATGATAGTCTTCAAGAAGTCCTCTGCAATTTGAAGGCTTTCTTCGGATTTCTCGTTACCATAAGCACGGAGGATATGATGGAACGTGGCAGATGTAGGTTGAATCCCTCGCTCGCACATGTTGTCATAAATAGCCTTTGCACTACGCTTATCACCCAGCCGCAAATGACCAGCCATAATGATCGTCAACACGAAGGCGTCAACGCGGTAAGTTGTCTGCCAATCTTGTGCGGCTGCCTGCATCTCGGCGAAAATCTTGTTGGCAATGTTCATGTATCCTGCATCGCAGGCTGACTGGATAACGAGGGTATACATCCGCCCATTTGGCTGCACACCCATAGCTTCGAGCTTGCGAAAGATTGTAGAAACGACATGAAAAGGGGCGCCGATAAGGACGTAGGCTTTCAATAGGGTATTGTAGACTTCAATCGATAGCCGAAGGCGAGGGATTCTAGATGATTTGAGGTAGTCGAAAACACGCACTACTCCCGCCCAAGAACCAGCTTCCACGTGGGCATTCATGAGAGAAGTGATCATCTTGCGATCGGGAGTTATCCCTTCGCGTAACGCACGTTTGTAAATGGCTTCCGCAGATACCGGGTCCCTCCTGTGTGCGAGAAGAGATATGACAGTTGTGTACAAGACACGCGTGGGCATGATTTTTGCAGCGCGCATCTGGTCCATAACGGCGGAAACAGACTCCACTTCTCCACGCGTAGCAAAGCTTTTGAGAATGATGCTGTACACGTAGATGTCAGGAACTAGTCCGGCTTTCGACATAGCTTGGAGCCAAAAATTGAGCCCATCGTAATCCGCGCGCTCTGCGTGTGCATACACCACAATGGTATAATGCTTGATTGAAGGCTTTGCTTCGAGCCGCGAAGCATTTTGATCAGGGAAGAATTGGTGAAATAGTTCGACGACTTTTCCCACTTGTCCAGCAACTGCGTATGCATGCATGAGAGTGGCTCTATCCTGCGACGTAATCCACCGCGCTGTGCTGAGTTGGGAATAATACTCCTCGGCGCGGTCAATGTCGCCCTGATGTGCTGCGAGGAACATTCCAGTAGAGATAAGGAATTTATGCCGGCTGTGCGTCGACTCCGATATAATTCTGTACAGTTCATTGGCACGAATGAAGGAGTCAGCGCGAACAAGCGAGCGGACCACTTGCAATTGCAGGTCAACTTGTACCGATATCTGCTGCGCTTGCAGTTCTTTCAGCAATGCATACGCATCATCCGCCAGGGCTTCCCAGCACAATACGTCCAGCAGCAAGACTCCAATACGCTGCCGTCCCTCCAAACTTAGGTGTCGTCGCTTTGCCAATAGATATGCAGCATCTGGTATGTTGGCCAAAGTCGAGTAAATCGCATCTTGTAAGGATGAGAGTTTTAATTCCGTGTCCCACTGCCGCAAACGAATAGAAAGAGGTAAGATATGCACGCTGATATTGGCCCACTCTGCAAGAATAAAATCCAGGACGTGTTCGCCGTCTTGATGAAGCGCCATTAACCGGATAAGGGTTTCATAAATTTCCAGTAATTCCTCTCTCCGTCCATCGCCAAGTAGATCCGATAGTTCGTGGGCGGTAATGATTGCAAGTTCCAGATCCCCTAGAAATGCCGAAACTCTCGCCACGAGTTTTAACCTCGTGATGTCTTCGCTTGAATGCTTCTCGATCATGGACTCCAGTCGCTCATTCAGCGCGGCAAGTCTTGTGCCCCACTTTTGAAAGTACGAAACGCTACCGTTATCCCCACCACCTGCCTCCGCAGCAGCAGACAGTTTTTGAGCAAAGTTTAAGAGGTCCAACGGTTTCAGATGTTGGTGATCGTCAGAGTTAACGAGCATCTGATAAGCATTCCATCCATCATCCAAGTTAAATGGGTCGTTGTTTTGCAGGAGAGAGAGGAAATGGTTCAAAGGAGATGTCATCACGTCCAGTGTTTCAGGGGCAGATGACAAAGTTGTCGAGATATGATTAAATCGTGGAGAATTTGAACACGACGGAAGAGATGAGGAATAACGGCGGACATTTGAAGGACGATTGAATGTTTGCGATCGACGAGAAGCCGCGTCATTGATCTTGAACATGCAATTTCGTCCTATGGTACACTTCACCGTCAAATTTGAAAACCTACCGTTAAAGGAAGACACGTACTCGGACACCAAACGGAGTGCTTCATGACACAGCACGATTCGTGTGTTGCTCCCAAGAGCCATTCGGCACATTCGGCACACTGATCGTAATCTACGTCCTGCTCCACTGCTCTCTCTTTGCCTTTCCATTGCCTCGCGGTCGGAGTAAAAAAGTCGCGTAGTAGAGGGCGGCGAATAGGCCGACCCATGTGTTCCAAAGAAGGTCTGAATGCAGCTGCACGTCCAGCGGGTGTACGCAGCATAAAACTGTTTACTACAGCTGCTGCTAGAGGCTCGATCATGGGCACCCGCACCTGGGTCTGGAGTGCCGTCAAAGACGCAAACCTGCTGAAATAAAGCCAAGGCTTCAAATTTGAACAACCTGGAGTTAAAATTGCATAACTTACGCGTAGCAAAACTAACGACGCCAGTAACAGTACTAGTTATAGTTGTTGGCTTCCCTCGCTAGTCACGGTAAACTAGGATCCAAATGACCAGGTGTATTTGGCCTTGTTTGGCCAAATTTTCCACTCGTGCGAATCTATAAATACTTGTGAGTTGCATATGCTACTGGCAAACATCATACCTAACTCGCCTGAAGTACTCGAACTTGGTTTATCTTAGGGGGAGGAGCAGCATGCTCCCTCTCATCCTGTTCTTTCCCAATTCTCGCAAGTCTGAGCACAGTATCGTGGCCCGGGAGCCGGCCCGGAGCACTTTTCTCGTGTGGAGCTTTATCATGATTCGCTGAGCTGCTACCGGCACCGTGAAGTTCATTTGGAGCATTTTAATCTTTCAGTGTCTCGTCGGCTACATGACAGTGCGCTGATTGGTCACCCCTGTCATGATAGCACTTGTATCCGCATCGCCGAGCCGAGAGCTGGGTTTATCGAAGTTGATCCATCGATGGAACGTTGATGAACGTTAATTCCATGTGACCCACAAGCGTCTATTAACGTTACTCTGCTTTGCTTCTGGGTTATCCCTCATTCAACGCGAAGAGCTGGTTGCAGGTCTATATCTGACCACCTTCGCGAAACAGCTCATCACTCTTCGGCATCATTTTTGTTTCTTTCATTTCTGGCTATTATAATGGCAGATGAAGCTGTGCTCCGGGTCCCGCCTGCCCATGAGATTATCATTGTTCCCCCCCCTGGGCACGAAGAACGCCATGCCCTCCTCGAGCAGTGCATCCAAGTTAGGATCGCTGTTTTCGTCACAGAGCAAGGGTTTCCTTTAGAAGTTGAAGTAGATGAGTACGTTATCTCCTAGATAGCCAGCCACCATTATTTAACTTCGATCCCCTTGATGCTTTTGGTAAAATATAGACATGATCCGACAGCGACACATTTGTTGTTAAGACTTTTACCGTCTCTCCAGCCTATAGGGACTATTCGCGCCCATCGAGTGGAGACCGCAGGCAGTTCATATTACAAACTTGCACGGCTCGTTGTCTTGAAGAAATACCGGCATTATAAATTCGGTCGCAGTCTTATGCTTGCGTTGCATAATTGGGTCAAGGATCACGCCAGAAACTCCGAAGGGGAGATTGACTATGTCAAAATCGTTTGTCATTCCCAAGCAGTGCGTGCAGACTCAGCTGGTGCCGTAGCATTCTACCGCAAGTAAGACGTCATTATCAAACCCATTTGGGACCTTAACTTACTGCTAGTGATCTTTTTAGGTTTGGTTACGAGGAAGAGGTATGATTATTGCCACTAGATCCTATGACGTCGCTCATTCTATCTATCAATCAGGGTGACCTGTTCGATGAAGACGGTGAACCTCATCAAAAGATGGTTGCATGGTTATCATTAACGGAGTAGTTGATTACATTGTTCGTGTACTCCTGTAGTAGGATGAAGCAAGGTATAGGAACATTACTAGGAGGAATCTACTGATACACATGAAGGTCGTAAGCAAGGAAGTCCTGCGTCATGAGAAAAAAAACATAACCATAACACGATGCCCCTCGAATATAGGCTATGACGACTAAAAAACGCATAGGAAGTTACCTACAGAAAAGAAAAAAAGTAGAATGTGATGGTGTCATATGCGGGCAAACCGACTGAGGCCGTCGTCGTTTACTATTCCATCGCTCTCACTTTCGGAACTGAGCGACTCCGTCTTGGTTGCTCGCAAAGCATGGAATGGACTCTCACCGCTGGGGCTGCTTGGCAAGATGCTGAAATTGATACTTGTACCAAGATCAGTGGTGCCTTCCTCGTACAGCCTCCGTGCAGCCTCGTACTCGAGCTTCTCTTGCTCAGCTTGCGCTAGGAAAGGCTAGAAAAATGTGATCAGCTGATTACGCGATGTGACAAACATTTTTCCGTACCTTGCGCTCATCATCAGTCATTGATCGCCATTTGGCAGCGGCTAACACGCTTTGCTTGGTCGTCTCTTGCTCGTCACCAAATATTTCCCTCACGAGGGCAGGGTCGGATCGGATACGCTGCAGGAACATGAAGTACGCGCTAAGCGGCTTCTTGGGTGCGTTGGGATCCTTGATGTTACTCTTGCGAGAACGACCCGCCTTTCGTTGGGCAGTGCGGTAAGCATTCTCCTTTTTGATATCATCAGGAGTGAGACTCCTCATGTAGGCCGCGTTCTCGCGCTCCCGGGCCTCTTTCAGAACTGCAGACCGTCGCTTATAAGGCTGTGAGTGATTTGTCAGCCTGTGCAGACTTGACAGGAGGAATGACACAAACCTCCTTCTCTTCTGCAGTTAAATTAGCATACTCCTGACCGGCTTCTTTGGCAGCCTGAGCAACATTGAGTTTTCTTGTGCTCGTCGCTTGGTGCCGCTGTATCCAGTCTGTGAAGTAGAGCTGCCAAGCACTTGGTGCTAATTTAGGCTGCTTGAGTACGGACTTGAGAGGAGCTGTAGTGGGATTAGTCAAAGTCAGCAAGACGATGACAATAGTGAATTACAGTTGCATACGTGAATCTACTGATTTCTCTTCCCTGGAAAGTTCGTCAGTCGATAGCCGCTTCTTACGGCGTATAGTTGCATCACGATCATCGCTAACGCTGACAGGACGGGAACTATAGTTCCTCGTCATTGACGGCATGCCGGTTTGCATTGGGGCACTAGAAGATTGGAAACCCATGCTTGAAATATCTCGTCTGGGTTGAAAGCGTTGGCGCTTGACTCCATAAGGGTGGTCTGATAGGGGCTGATGAACACGCGTTGACGACGTGGAAGTTCCGTATTGTGGCGAGTCCCACAATTGAGTTGTCCACGGTGGCGCTCTCAGTGAAGTTTCCGCAGGCGATATCGACGCCACGCGAAGACCTGGTGAACTGAGATAACCATCAGAGCCGTCGGCCGGCGATAACGATCTCGGCAGCTGATGCGGTAGCGCAAATTCCGACGGCGAGAAGGATGCGCTGGGCGTAAATGTGTGATTAGGGTAGGAGAAGAGTGGCGGCGATTGTGGATCCGGGCCAGCACCACGGATGGGTATGGGAGAAGTGGGAGGGTCTAATACAGGTTCATTTAGCCAGGAGAAGTGGGGGACATCTAGATCGACCATGGAATGCATATCATCAAACCGACCGAATGCAGAATCATAGAATGAATTATTGGGTGGTGTGTCTGTTACATCAAAGTCTGAGAGGTGATGTGGAGAAGGGGTGTGGTCGGATGTGGGAGGGGATAATGGGTGATGATAGCCAAAGTCATTTGGTGAATCCCACGGAAGAGCCATGGAGGGGCTAAGTAATGGGCCCTCATCGAACTCCAAGGGACCGAAAAGCAATTGATCACCATCTGGTGATAACATATCATAGGATGAACTGTCCAAGAAATTCATGGAATCTTTCATGGGGGTATCAGTAGAGAGAGAGATGCGGGGAAGGGTAGTTGAATGAGGATCACGATGGGGATAGCTATCCATAGGCATAGGCATTATATGGGTAGAACAGGAAGGTGGAAGAGGGAATGAACGCGAAACGTTTGCTTTAATAGTAGGCGGAGTGGCCTGGGGGCAAAGCGAATCGGAAGGGGTGTCAACGGGATACGACGACATGTACGAACGCCATCGGGCCTGCTTAAGAGGGGCTATCCTTAGCGGCATTCGAAACCTAAGGATAGATGCCATAATGGTGAACTTTTGACAACCTGACTAGGATTGTGATTTCTTGTAAGCTCGATTATCCCGTAGTCCTGAAAAGGGGGTGTGCTCGGGGTCGGTGCCTGATTAGGATACAGCAAAGGGAGTGAGACCAATAATAACTGAACTCACCTTCGGAGGAAAATCCCTACAAGCTGTGTGATAATGACTTGCTTGATATGAACATAACTGACTCACTAGATTGGGAAAGAATGCCAATCTCTACGAAATTTCAAAAGTCCAGTACCTGCAAGGTATGACTCCAAAGCTATGCCAGCCAACCAGCTGTCTTGCGGCGTAAGTCAGCAACGAAAAAAAAAAAAAAAGTGAGTAATGAAAGTTAGCACACAAGTACAGCGGAGCCTGCCCTAAACCAAGTTCTACACTTGGTATCTTGGTACCGAAGATATGGGTATTATTGTACTTACATTGCCATCCGCCACCGGAGGTTATAGCAATGGCGGGTTCAAGATCACAATTCTCAATTCAGCTATGTGGCGCGTCTTTGGATTATGGAAGCTTCTCCAACTGCGCGCTTTGCGGCTAAAAGATCTAATAATTGATTTGTGACTTTACAAAGAAAGCTAAAAGTCGACCAATCATAGAACCACAATCGATTCTGCCGAACGATATCGTGTATTGTTATAAACACTTTTACCAGGCTATCGATGAAATATGATTTGATTAGAATTATATAGTAATATTTTGCCATCAAACTTACCTCCCAGCCTTTAACGTTCTTCATAATCTCTCCCTCACGTTGTATCGCAGCTTGCTGGCGACGATACGCATCTCGATCCCCTTCTGCTACCAACAATGGTACGAGGTGGATACGTGACCAAACTTGCTCTCTTTGCAGTTCCCTGTCGCCCAAATCAGTTTAATTGACTTTTTCTGGTACGGCGCCTTCCACGGGCCGAGAATTTGGGTTGGGTGCGGCGCTGATAAGAATAGCGGCCGGATCCTCGCAAGTGCACGTTTCATGATGAGCGCACCATGAAAAGACACGTTTTATGTCCTCCTGCCATGCGCCATTTTCGTCGGTGTTCGGAAGATAAACTTACCTTCTCTCTAGATTTCCCATCCCAACACGATAGAAGCCATATGCACACACGGCTGTCACAGCTCCAAGAATGACTAGTCCACTTGGACCACGAAAGGGAAGGTTTCGTTTATACTTGACGGCCTCGAAGCCCCCAGGTGGAGGCATGTCTCTGCAAGAACTGCGCTTGAACTCACGGCCATCCTGTATAATGTATTACACGCACTGTCGGTACTGTATAGACACTAAGTTTCCGTAATTTAGCGCGCTGTTCTAATTATTGATTCAATGACTCACTTGCTGAACGTTGAACGCGTTGTGGAGGATAATAGTCAAGGCGGCTTTCGGACTCGCAACAAAGTACTTGGCACGTGATCATAAAATGAGACCTGCCCTGAATGTGAAAGCGTCCCGCAGCCCACTGCCGGGCATGCGGACACACTCTGTTATCAAGAATCGTCTATCGAATCATAATAATTATCATTTCATGTGTAACAGATAGATCGCAGCAAGATCGGTAAGACTGAATCCAGGCCCCAGGTTGGGTGCATAACGGACTTTTAGGTGTGCAGCGCCTGTATGACATTCCGATAACTTCAGGTCCCCTTGCTCCGAAACTTAACCCTTACAAAATTTGATAAGAACCTCTTTGGAAAAAGGCTTTGGAGTACCTCGGACGAGAACAGTACATACTGCTGTCACTACAAAGTTTCAATGGATCCAGCACCTAGAACTTGAATCTAACGTACCACTGCCGAAACGCGCCCTGGTTCATGGAAAATATTTGCTAAAATTAAAGACATGCTGCTTGAGCTGGTTCGAATTCTGTGACCAGTAAGGTAGACTTTGTGATATGGAAGACTGAGTACGTCGCCGTTACCCAAAACTTTTTCGATGAGTAATACTGTCCAATGCTGCCACCTCAGAGCACTGCCATAATGTCCCACATCCACTCCCCAAGCCCTGTCACTCTCCCTCATCTACAGATGCCTGCACAATCCGTCTCTGCCGCTGCTGCCCCACGTCAGAAATCTAAAGCTTATGCTACAGGTATAGCAGCTGGTGTCGAAGATGAAAAGTATCAGACAAAATACAAGGAACTAAAGCGAAAAGTAAAAGAAATCGAAACGGTTGGAAAATACCCTCTCCATTCAATGTATTCTTAACTTAGCTGCTTCTAGGACAATGATAAGCTCCAGTACAAGGTCCTCATGGCTAAAAAATCTATCCAGCGCATGAAACTAGAACGGGCGTAAGTAACTTTCCATGTACATCACTCAACATGTATCTGATACAGAATTAAGTGTCTTGTATGAACGCCTTTCTGCTGTACCTCCCTCCCCAGACCTTCACAGTCATGCACTTCCTCCTACCCACTCCGGTCCTGGTGTGCCTCCCCCACATCCGCGTGATGTGGGTGGAACAGCGCACCATCAGCATCGTGACCATCGTGACTTTCCACCTGTAGATTTAAACGATCACAATGCTATCGAATACATGCACAATCATAGCTCCTTCCGCGTTATTACTGGTCCAGATGGCCGCCCTATTCAGGCTCCCGATGGGCCAATAGGTCCTGGAGTCGCCCCTTCCCACGGAATTCCTGCAGTGCATATGTCGAGGGGCGGCTCCGCCTCAGGTCATGACTCTTCCCGGCAGCTTCCACCCCTCTCGCAGTTGACTCCTATACAACATCTTGAACCACCGAGGGCGCATGGACATTCACAGGCCCATAGCCCCCATCTTCACCCTCATAGTAATGGTTCTTCGCGTTCACAATCTTCACCTTCCAGATCGCGTAGCCATCAGATAACTTCTCAGCCGCCTCCCCCAGGATACCACTCTGGGGGAATCCCTCATCCTCAACAGTACTCTCAAGATCCTCTTATCCCCGTCCAACACGGGCATCACAGCCCCCCACACCCAAGTGATAGGGAGCGATCTTCTAGAAGACATGAGGCACTCGAGCGTAACAGCTACCATGGTGATCCGTACACTCATTCACGACAGCATTCTTCACATTCTTCCACGATGGCATCCCCTAACACTCGAGCATCACGTCTCCACAATCAACAGCGCGTCGGACCCGGAGCGACCATTAGTCACCCAGATCCAGAATATGAGCGCGATCTCGAGAGAGAACGTGCGTGGGCACGTCATGAGAGCGAATCTGCTCGAGAATCCGCACCTTCGGGAGTGATGCAGGCATCTCCTCCCTCCCATCTAAGGCCTAGACCTCATGTAGACAGAGGAGACTACCCGTACTCTCGGGAGCCCATTGGACCGGGCATGCACAGTCGATCGTCGCGTTCTGACACATCAGGATCTGGTTCCGGATCTGGTTCCGGCAATGGTGGCGGGGACGCATTATCACGGCCTGAAGGTCACGCTCAATATTATGACCGAGACAGGGGACCCTATGCACCCCGACAGGCAAATCCGCCAAGCAATCCAAGTGAAGATCAAGATGTCATTTATGAAGAAGGCCGTTCATACAGCCGTGACCGAACTGGCGGGCACTACATGCTTCCAGAGCAGCATCGCCTCCCTGCGGAATCATCCAGGAAACGCTCTCGTAAAGACATGGAAATAGATGGGGTTGATGACGTCGATGATTCACCCGCCGTGGGTGCCTCAGGAGGCGGGGGAGAAGCGCCGTTGAGGTTCGCAGGCCATATTGCCGATGATCGTGGCCCGAAGAGACTTCATCAGGAGCCTGTGCGTTCCCACGAGCGCGAGGAAGAGGAAGAGGATGAAGCTTCGGATACTTAGACAAAGTGCTGATTATTTTTGCGGCGGCATAGTGACTTTCCTTTTAGATCTTCTTGAGCCCCAGTACTTCAAGTCGATGGTTTGCTTTTGTGGTTTACTTTCATGGTTTGTATATATTGTTTAGTATTTCTGTACATCGCTAGCGCACGTAATTTTTGGTATACTCTGTTCGTCGTGTTGTGCTCGTGCTGTGTGCTCCTCTTTGTATTGTCGCTTAACAGTGAGACGAAGGGATGATTGTCTGCCGAGTCATGACATGATGGTTTGACTTACAGACATGATAAGCGTATAGGAGCGTTTACAGCGCGCGGCGGATCAAAGCGTAAATCTTTCCCTTTTGTCTTGCACGGGCAAAGGAAGGGGCTCCTAAAAATATTCATGTCATACAAAGCACAATAACAAGGGCCCCGGGGGTCATGCAAGAGGACATAAACAGAGCACATCTATCGTTCATCAAGAAATATAGCGGTGCAATGCAAGTATCACGAGTAGAAAATACCCTAGCCATCAAAATTCGGCGCCCAGACGCTAGTAGACCTTTCCGTAGACATCTTCTGACTGTACGCAGCGGCCAAAATAATTATAGCAGCTTGTTTCAAGTTCGTACAGCTCCACCTTGCCAAGATGGGCCTTGGACGCGTCATGACTGTGCGCTTGAGGAAAATAGGTCTTGGCGGCGCAGCGATAAGGTTGTGTAGTTGCCACCGGCCGCATAGGATCTAGAATGACGTTCATTGCCGTGATTCTGCGACCTGTGCGCCGTGACTCATACACGGCAAGTTTCCGAGCTTCTGAGAACAATTGCCGAGTGTAGTTGGACATGGGAGACGAGGAACAGATGTCTGAGGGTGGCAGTATCTTGCTTGTCTGCGAATCTCACGGAGAGGCGGGCCCGGGCTTGTGGCTGGGCTGTCAGGGTTGTGGTTGTTGGCCGGATGTGGGAAGTACAATGAGTCGGGGTGTCAGGGGAAACGAGGGGGGCATCTGCTGCGCTCTACGATGGATGGAATCCGAGGATTAGTATCCGAGTAAAGGAAATATTCTTAGATGACTCGCCTATTGTCTGTTATGGGGGCATGTGATTTCCGTGAAAGACATGTGCTCGGAACTACCCCGTTGGATGACATGATTTAGCGCCTATGTTAATGCGAGGAGCAGTGACTTTTCCATAATGATTGAGCACGAGATCGTCCATACCCTCCCATTGGTATTCAGTCTGTTTTATCCGGGACCGTTCAGAGGTGGATATTTCCAGCGGTGATCCAGTGGTCTGGTTTAAAATCAAATGAGCCGTTATTGCGGTAGTGGAGCCTCATATGACCAACCTAACAAAAAAACCAATTAACCCGGGAATCTTAAGAGACGGTGATCTCACAGAAAATATAGCACACATGCCAGAACATCAGGGTCCACAATCAATGGCACATGGTACGATAACCTAAGCTTAAAGATGCAATGATTGTGACTGAGAAGTGCTTCTCCCTGCATATCTGATACAGCTTGCACGAATGGAAGACATTTTCATCATTCACACACATCGCGCAAGTCATCCGGATCGTAGCTGCAACGAGGCGGCTAGATCAACGTGTTCAGAAGGTGTCTGTATTTAAGCTTACTGTTCAACGTTGATGAAATCAGGTGAAGAAATTTAGGATTGGACCACCAAATAAGTACATGACCTGCCACGGCGCATCTAAACTACTACTTCACCGGTAGACATGGTCCGCTGCATAGTGATTTAACACGTGTAACTCCAAACCCCCAAAATGCAATGGATACTTACAATGCAAGTTGGCAGCAATTTCGGCCTCTGCCCGGTCGCCATTTGCAAGCAATTTCTCTTTGTTATACAGGAGCTCCTCGCGAGTTTCCGTAGAGAACTCCTGATTTTGTGCTAAAGGGATCTCATTAACATTCTAGTGTCAGTGATATACCCTTTTTAACACGTACTTTCAACGATCGCGTCAACCGGGCAGGCTTCTTGACAAAAACCGCAGTAGATACATTTCGTCATATCGATATCTTCGTAAAGACCGTGTAAGTAGTGCAACGTTCCATATCGCCACCACAAGTCTTACCGTATTTGGTTGTTTTTCTCGAACCATCAACGCGAGCTTCGCTCTCAATGGTAATGGCTTGAGCAGGACAAATAGCCTCACAAAGTTTGCAAGCTAGTGATATAAACTTCTTAGCCACACACGATATAGTCGGATGTGTTCACGAACCGATGCACCGCTCTTCACCGCTGGGATACCGTCGGAGAGCATGCTCCCCACGGAAACGAGGAGACAGAGGACCCTTCTCATATGGGTACATTATAGTGTAGGGCTGCCTAAAGAAATTCTCCAGAACAATCCACATTCCTGAACTAGTCATGCAGAAACTTGAAATAATCAGATTTCAAACCCATACCTCGGATGATCTCAGTAAAGAAGAAGAGATGGACAGCCTTGTCGATGGCACTCTGGCCACCCTTGTAAGGGTCAATATCCTTTCCGGGTTCATCCTTTGCGGTCAAGCTTCCTGCACCTAGAGGCGGTGACCTTATTGGACCTTCGAGTCGGCTTTCAAGATGTTCTGCATGCGAGCAGCGGGTACTATGGATGTTGCGGTATGCCACTAGCGACGACCGTGGCGCAATAGAACGCTGTGCCGCCACTATCCTGGGCGCGAGACCTAGTGCAAGACGCGGGCGAGCGAAAGACATGGCGGTGAAAGCCGGGCAAGGTTGCTAACACCGAACATTCTTCTGTGACGTGTGTCACTCTAATGTGACAACGCTGGCCAATCGTGTATCCCTCATCAACACTACTAGACTAGGCCATCGCGATTCTCCATGTCGACCTCAAAAGCAAAAGCAAAAGTTCAACCATTGAGCGACCAGGGCACGCATTCATTTTTCCCACCATCCTCCCCTCTAATCGCGACTTTGATCAGACAGAAATACAGCAGACTTACTCCCGTCTGCAAAATGAGCTTCAAAGCCTTGCTGGGAAGATTGGCGAGTTGGAGCAGGAGGCAGAAGAGCATGGGCACGCCCTTTATTATATGTTTGGTACCCACATTTAACCCACTTTCCATTAGACTTGTCCTTTCCACTTTGAATGAAGCACTTCAAGTAGAACCTGGTCGGAAGTGTTTCCGCTTGATCGGTGGTGTGCTAGTTGAGCGTACTGTCAAGGATGTAGTTCCTGCTTTGCAAACAAATCGCGAAGGCGTACGTGTCCCTTCCTACCATCTCACTGATTGCCTGATGCCTCCATCTCGTTAGATCAAAAAAGTTATTACCAATCTTTCTGAGCAATACACCACGAAGGAACGTGACTTTGAGACTTTTAAACGCGATTATAATGCTCGTCCGATCAGTAGGGCATAATGTTGTGACACCGGTGTTTGGATGTACGTTTATCTTTATCTGCTACTTTTTGCTATTGAATAATATTTCCAGCTTACCCAATGACGCAGTCAGCAGCAATATGACTTCATCATTAGCATGCACGACAAAATTGAAGACCCAGTCGCATATCGTCCAAGTTACTGGCTTGCACTAGGTTATAATCATTTTTTATGTTGTGCCCCAACGCATCTTGCAAAACACAAGAACCACAGCTGGCAGTAGCGTTGTCTACCAGTGTAGGCTATGTGCAGATAGTTTGACGCTGAATTTCGTCTTGTAATTTCGCAACGCATCCTCTCTATTCAAGATTGAATAATATAACTCGATGGCTTCTAGGTAGTAGGGATAAGTTATCTGTTGCGCTGCGAATTAAGCTGTAATATATTTGGAGGTAACCGGTTATATTAATCTACACCTTCTACTCAATTCCCGCCTTCGTTCTCACCATATTCAATACCATCATGCCGACGACACTCGAGTCCCTTCCAGTTGAGCTTATTGCTACAATCCTTGGCAACTTAGACCTCGAATCGCTAGTGAAAGTGTCGAATCTTTCTCAGAGACTAAGACATGTTGCTTCAGACTCGACTTTGAACCCCTGGAAACGCCCAATTTACCAAAACCTAGCTAGTGGCCGCTACGAACGAACTCTCTACCACCTCAGTCTTCGTCTAACCGTACCCAGAAGTAATTGGATTGATATCCTTACGCTCGCACCGCCAGGTTTTATACTTTTTGAATCATCCCTTCCGAACTTGAAGGCTTCTGAGTGGGAGGAATGCTTTCGCAAACGATTCATTCCTGGATGGTTGAAGTGGAAGAAGGATAACACTTGGAGGATGTTATATATTAAGTATGTGCATCTTGTGTTCTCTTGGGAGTGTGAATGACACGAGTTGTAGAATGTTGTATCGTGTCTGGCACAGAACTTACACCACTTGCACTACGGATGAAGCTTGGACTAAGTAAATCGTGTGTTTGCTTGCGGATAGTTATTTCTAAGCAGAATGCGGCCTAGATATATCGTGCTCAATCGCAATGGTTCGGTCAACGAATTGGAATCGTCCTCACGGGGATTTAGTCCCATGGCCATCTTTGCTGAGATGCAGTAAGCTCCTAGCACGTTGTTCATCAACGGTTATTATCTGCTGTACGCTTGTCGCTTACAGAGCAATAGATTTCAAAGTAACCTTTCACATTTGCCACCTACCATAAGAGTCGGTGCTTTGTGCTTCACGTAGCATATTACTGCTAATGTACTGGCAGGTGGTCGCCACATTTACTGACGTGCGGGTCATCGCCATCGGGGTTCTTCACATGCCTCGCTCGCCATTGATTGTAAACCACAATGCGTGTGCTTTACTCCATCCTCCAGGCATTGAGATCACTGATACCCATGGAGTAAACTTGAAGGGCAGTAACCGGGTGTTGCATAACTCTCCTTATGGAGATGAGTATGATGGTCCGCTGGCTGGTAATATTGAGTTGCATTGTTGCTACATTTGTGATAAATTATTTCTTAGCAGGTTCGCATTTCTACAGCAAACTTACACATCCCTTACCTGCGGAGTCCCATCGAAATTATCCGCTGTACACTCCCGGTGGAGGAGACAGACGGTGGGGATCTCTTGAGGAGGAAGGGAAACAGTGGATGGGCGGTTTAATGTTTGTCGACGTGTCTTGCTATTGCTCTGGATGCTCACTGGGAATATAACAGGATAATTGTGCAGCTGATTAGATCAAGGACGATCATAGGGTATGAGCAAGATGAGTCTGAGTTTGCGGGCAGTTGGAACCAGTTTGCCTCGTTCACCTGGCATGATCTACTAACAATAGCACCATGGATGAAAGAAAGGGTGACCAAAATCATTGATGGACCCGGTCTCGGAATATAATTCGTCTCGTTCGTTCATGAACTTCACACCATTGTGCTGTTTGGAAAGTGTTGGAAAGCTATATCACTCCGTGGTCTTTGTGGTTTTGGCTGACCAAGGTGAGACATGGCGCCTTGTTCCCGAGGCTCTGGGCGGCACCAGGAACCTCGGTCGCTGTATTTCTCTTATTGTCATTCTTAGCACAGCAGCTATGTTGAAAGGTTTCATGTGTCTTCCTCGTCATAGATCAGCTGAGGGACATGTCGGTTGTCTTTCCGTATCAGGCGCTGACATCGGTTCGGCCTTGCAACAATGGATTTTTAGCCAAAGTCAAAGTCCGCGAAGCTTGTTCTTCCACCTCGGGGACGGGTGGCCTCTTACCTTTAAACCTTTAAATCATGGTTCAATCTGTGGACCAAACCCCTGCACGTTTTATTACCTTTATATTTCTTTTAATCGACGTCGCTGGCCAACGTCGCCCACTTTCCTTAAAGTTAGTAACATTTTATACCCGCTACAATGTCGACAGTAAGTAATGCATTGCTGGGACTCGGACATCGGCTTACTGAGTAGTACGGGCACCAGTGGCCATGCTCATCGTGCTCTAAGACGTTCTCTCGCAAGGGTGATCTTACTCGTCACCAGCTGCTGCATACCGGAATCAAGTGAGCTCTTCGTCATATCGGAGCATTGCACCAACTGATAGTCTCGGATTCCAGGCCACATGGCTGTACCATGTGCAGTAAATCGTTTGCCCAATATTCAGGCCTCAAGACCCACCTCAATACACAGTACGCTCGTTAGTTTTTGGATTTCCAATGATACTGAACATTTCATAGTACTAAGGCCAAGCCTTACGTGTGTGGCATTGGTACTTGTATGAAAGCGTTCAGTGATCCCTCGTCTTGCACTCGCCATCGAAAAGAAACTCACAGACGCGAGGGCGCGTACAAGTGCACTGTACCAGAATGTGGCACAAGGTCAGTTTTAGCTGTTGTAGTTGATATTGTTTCTGTCGGGCTCATGCTCTGTTAGAATTAAACGGCGATCTGCTTTTGTCGCACACATGAAGAAGCATGGAATCGATGCCCGCACACTAGATTTAGATGCTATTGCCTCGTCGGCAGATAAAAATACTTCCCAACAGCCCAGCTTTCATTTTTTACCTCCCCAAGTGGTTGATGCTCCTTACTGTCCACCTTCGGAGGCCTCACTTCCAGGCTTCACTGAAGACAATTTAGCACATTGGGGTCCCCCTGCTCCGATGCCGACGAGCAACTACCAGATTTCCGTTGCTGAATATGGTGGAGCCTCCGCCGTGGCTGACGGCGTGTATGACTATAGTTGGTCGTCCGAAATTGGTGCTGGACCATCTAGTTCTTCGTTCATGCCTCCACTATCGGTATCTACTAGTCCTTCTACGCATATTGACGATTTCATTTTCGACGCTGGATACAACGGATACTTACAATCCAATGACGCATTCCCTAGGCTGCCCTCTTCATATATATCGACATCGCCCTCCTTGCCTCCTCTTCTTGACGGTTTCGTAGACTGTTTCGGGTCTCGCATGCGATCGATGTCCTCTTCGCCGGCCACGTCTAACTCTGCCCTGGACGATCAATTGGATTATGCTCTCTTGGACCACAACGTACCGAACCCGTACCTTTTGTTCAACACCATTTAATTTATTGCACTAATACTTATACTTGCTTCACTCATTCAAGGATTATCATAGGACTAATTTTTATTCATAATCTATACCGCAGCATTGTAGCCCTACATACCTCTTGCTTTTCACCACCATCTTTTCAGTGAACCCATGTCTTATTACCCTGATACCAAGTGGCTTTAAATATACTATACTGTTCAAGCCCAAAAGGACCGTAAAGCCTTAGCTAATACATCTTTGGAGTACTTTTCTAAAGATAACCTTGTAATCTGACAACAAACGTAAATAAAACGCCCACAACTGCTAACGAATACTCACTTGAAGGATTTCTCAAGGTCCCCTTCGCTCAGGCGTCTTTCCATCGTGTTTATTCTCTTAGCCCATCTTGCTCAATTTTTGCGGCGCGGGTCACCGCTGGATTCCCGTGCGAGGCTTTTTTCGTGTCAGAATTCGCGTTGGTGGCTTTTACTTTGCAAAAAGGAATATGTTGGCATCACCACTGTACCCCACCTCCTCCTTTGCTCCTCAGCTTGCATCCGATGATCATTCCCAGTTTCGCCCTGCCAGAGACATTGAAGCCTTCAATAACTTGCTTCCGCCCCCGATCGAATTCGTGGAAGGCTCATCTTCTGGCGCCTTCGCAGTCGCGGAAGGCAAGTATGAGCCTATCAATACCACACCAAAGGTATCACAAAATATTGTGGGTGTATGCAATAATCTTATCACAAAGCTGCTTACCGGTGACATCCACAGGTCCGTGAACACTCCCGAGCACCCCCTGCACCCCTGGCCTCGCCCTCGAAGCAACCGGTATCTCCTTCATCGACAAAGCCTGGCTCGTTATTCACCGGAGTCTTGGATTTTTCATGGCCTTGGCCCCCTGGCCACAATATCGGTAATGGCCTTCATAATACGGGGAATACTTGCTTCTTGAATAGTGCTTTGCAATGTCTCCTCCACACGTCTCCTCTGCTCAACGTTTTAATGGCGCACTCAAAGTCTGACCCATGTGAGGATAATATTGATAACCGTCAGTTAATCTTACTTGGTAATGTAGGTCGAGTAAAGGGAGGCTTTTGCATGTCTTGTTGTCTTCGTCGTGTGATGCTTGACTCCCATCAGAAGAAGCATTCTTCCACGCCGTACGAGATTGTCTCGAAGTTGCATGGTACGTATTGCTTCCCTTATTGAAAACTGTGTCTGATTATACTTTTATAGTTATCGCAAAACACATGCGGAAGGGCAGGCAGGAGGATTCTCATGAGTTCCTTCGCTATGCCATTGACGCTTTACAGAAATCATGTCTAGCTGGATACTCGCAGTGAGTGTTTTGGTACTCTTCCACTTATGACCATTAACGAACATTGAGAAGAAAAATTGATCCAAAACTTGCAGAGACCACTTGGGTCCACAAGATATTCGGCGGTCGGCTACGGTCACGAGTGACATGCAAGGAATGCCACCACAACAGTGATACATTTGATAGCATGTTGGACATGAGCTTAGACATATACGGCTCAAATAGCGTAAGAGACGCTTTTCGGAAGTTTGTCGCCGTCGACTATCTCAAGGGGACAGACAAATATAAGTGCGAAAAGTAAGCATTGCCTATTAGTAGGCATGTCCACATCTGACTCTTGCAGGTGCAAGAAGCCGGTCGTTGCCGAAAAGCGGTTTACCATTCACGATGCGCCTGCAGTGTTGACTATCCACCTCAAACGCTTCTCACCCCTCGGTCGGAAGATTGGGCATTTTGTCCATTATGAAGACCGTATCACGTTGAAACCGTTTATGAGTGAGGGTCAATTTGGCCCAGCATACTCACTATACGGTGTCATTTGTCACGCAGGCGGGGGACCGAATTCAGGTCACTACTATGCCACGGTCAAAGGTACCAATGGCATGTGGTACGAGATGAATGATGACAGCGTATCACAGCACCGTAATACCCCAGGGCCTCTGAAGAACGCGTATATCTTATTTTATATGAGGGAGAAAGGCCAATCTCTCGAGGCTGCCATCACTCGCCCCTCGATGACCCCCCGAAATGTTGTCGCTGGAATGAAGAAGAGGAAAGTTGTGGACTCTGAAGACGATGGCGGTGACGACCTTGGTGTCAAAACGGATCGACCATTCATCGGACCTCTCCTTCCTTCTCCAATGACTAATGATGCGGAGGTACATAAAAGGGCTAAAACGAACGACAGGGACCCTCAGGCTGAGAGTATCAAGAAGAAAATTGAGGCCGTTAACAAGGTTCACAGCCCTAGCACTGCCCTCACGAGCCTCTCGCAATACAATGATGATGATGACGACGAAAATGAATCGCCAGTCACGTCCCCCGTTGACCTTAAGACGCCTTCAAGCACCACTGAGTCGCTCAATGCTACCTCACCGCCTCCCCCCGGTCCTCCTACCTCTCCTCCTCCTATTTCCAGTACATCATCCCTTAACTCCATACAATCGAATACAACCCCTTCATCAGGCATATCGCCGAGCAGCTTCTACGCGTCATCAAAGAAAAACGACAAGAAGCGCAAATCGCCAGATTACGATGATGACGAACAGACGCCTCGGAAACATTACGCCCGCGTACCCTTACATACCCAATCTTCCAAACAGTCACACGGTCGTCGAAAATCATCATTTGGCGGTGGCGCAGTCAATCCTTACAGCCGACTAACAGGAAGTAACACATTGTCCCAACATCGATCAGATAACTGGCAAAGACCTCCACAGCAGTATGGTAAGAAAAAGAAAAGGATGATCATGTAGACCAATTGTTCTTGGCATTAATTCTAGAGTATACGCTGCAAGCCATATATGTTCACGATCCTGTACTAAAAGGTCACAGAGCTCGCTCTATCAGAGCTTTGCTTTTATATTATCAGAAGAGAACGTTACAGTCTTGGCATTGCCTTCATGTCCGTCTTCCCACCAGATGACAGTTACGGTAGTATCATCTCGATAGCTCCTAGCAAATGGAGCAGGTATGCTCATCAACTTCCTCAAACTCTCGGCATCGCCCCCGCCAAATGCGTTCCGGATTAGATGTGAGCTGACGTTCTCATCTTCAAATGACCAGGAGCCACTACTGTTATTTCGTTTCTTGTCCTTGCCTTCCACAGTTGGTGCCCCTGACGTTGTGGGTACGAGTTCTGGAAGGGCTGTTTTAGAAACCACTCCTTTGAGACCCCTTAAATGTCCGCCAACAAGGGCTACGACATCCTCTGAGCTAAGCTTATCCCACAGGCCGTCAGTCGCCAACACCACGAAACGGGGTGCAGGTGATTGTGATGGCCGTGCAATACTGCCGAAGTCAAAGTCACGATGGGTGACGACTGGGGTGGCAGTGACGTATGGTGGAGTTTTGAATGACGAAGGAGGTGGACGCAATGGTTGATCGTTGCCCACAAGGAAAGCACGGTTTAGTCTAAATGGATACCAGAGTCAACAATACGGTTTTTATTGATCTTGCCACAGTCAAATCTAAAATCACGTACACGTCTTGCACCTCGCGGGGCCATTTGTATCGGGCATCTCCGAATGCGCGACTGGGTTCAAGCCCTCCAAGTACGCGGCCTGCGCGTATAACACTACCCATTTCATCGGGAGGATGTTCAGATTGAATCCTAAGAATCAATTGTAAGAACTTGCAGCGGAAATTAATTGTGTTACCAAACCTTTTCAATTCATTCGGGTTGCGACCCGTCTGGTCTTCGCTAAGAACTTCGACACGCCATGACCCCTGACCCTGTTCATTTTCTTCCCAAATGCCGGCAACAGCACGACTATCCCCTGAGCAGGCCACGTATAGATGCCTATGGGTGGTGTCGAAGACAGCCATCAGCGCACAACTGCCTGAAGATAAAGAAGCACGTGATAATTTGAAAAATGACGGGCAGAAATTGTGCCGTACCAGATACAGCAGGAAGCATTGTCTGTAATGCCAGCGGATGTTTGCTAAGATCAGGAAGGATGTTCTTCTTTATCGATTCAGCATCCAAGTTTGCGGCCAGAACCGAAAGGGGAGCATTTATGAGCTCCTGATCCAACTTGGTGAAAGCATTTCGTATGGCAAGAGAGATTCTCTCCGGGTTTTGAGAGTCTTCGGGAGATTTGGGCGTAGACGTGCGAAACATCAACTTTAATTTTTCCAGAAGTCCGGACCTCGGGACCCCTGGAGAGTGAATCAAGGAGGATAATTCCAGGACCACGGCGCTGATGAGGGTTTTGGAAAGAAGGCGAGATGTATGAGGGCCGCCATGGCCATCCATAACGGTGAAGAATAACCAATCACCTGATGCAGATGGGTCAGAAGGGTCACGAGCAATTATAGCGTCTGCATGTGCATCTTCCATGGTGTCATTGGCGGCAACAGACGCCGTGGCGTATCGCCACACTGTGCTGCCAGGTCTGGAAAAGCTGTCCGACGACGCGTTCTCTATAAGACGCTCTTTAACAACGTTCTGTGACAACAGGGAAAATGTGCGGTTGGTCATAATTGGCATTCCGTCCGCGCCACGAACTTTGACGGCAAGGTCAAATGTCTGCTGCTTGGTGAAAGTATAGTAGAGGTAGCTTGGTGTGCCAATAAGAACGGTAGTGGCAGCCAGTGGCTTCCAAGCCCTTCGAAGCATGCCTGAGAGTCCTGGAATCAGCTGACCGGTACGGGGTAATTCTCAACTGTAAAAAAATCAGCGTGAACCACGAAATGCGCAACGCACGGTGCCACGCACGTCGAAAAAGGTAGATAGTCTGCCGACAACACCACTACTCCGGGGTTTTACCGGGACGTGGGTGCTGTTACAGCCTGAAAAGTTGCAGAGACTAACGCAGTAGTTGTGAGAAACAGAATGAATGTGGTTCTACTTTCCGCTCGACGTTGCGCCGAACAGTGTCAGCCGACACTTGACCGACAATTCCTAAATTAGGCTTTAACGCGCGCCTAGTCACGTGTGCACTGCAATGTCGGAGGTTAAAATCCATTGGTCTTCCCATGGTGCTGCCAGCGCTGGGCAACACAGACTTGTACTGCTACCACGACGTGTTACTGTGTCATAGTTTCTTTCAAAGGTCCTTTGTTGTCCATTACATCCAGATCATTCAATCCACATTCAAAACTTTCATATCTCTTTCTTTATAACCCTTTCGGATGACTAGTTCGAGCAACAATGATGCAGTCATGCAACCATCGATAGCTGTGGGAACAGAAGAACAAGAGGGGAATTTCCTGTCGACGATGAAGACGTTCGATTTTGCGATCATCGATGACGACGATGATGATCCTGAGCTTGATCTTCCGTCCCAAGTAACGAATGTAAGTGAAAAGATATGTCTGATGACGCGTGCAATCAGTCCTTAAGTGTGTCCTGTTATGTCATCCCTCAAGCCACCAAACTTCACAACCTCAAGCAATGTGCAGCCACCAGTTCTAAGACCGTATTCTCAACAACCCACTGTTGAAACGCTTCAATCTCTCGGCATTAAAGTGCGAGATTTTGCGTATGAAAGTACATTGCCACCCATCGCGCCTATTCCCCGAGTACCGCGGCAGACTCAACCCAGTGCACGGCCGTTGAAACGTACCAGAGGGGACTGGGAGGAAGAAGATGGAGCGCCGTCGCAGTACTCACGCCCACAGTTTGGACGCGAAGCTACCAATGCTGGCATGCAAACAAGCAGCAAGCCCGAGTCTCTTGTGCGAAAAGCCACTGAGCCACTTGAATTTAATGCTCCACCTGTTTCAAAGCGTGTGATGGGATGCGCAGACTTGAGCAGACCTGTTCTATTTGGAAGCCAACTACCGTTCCGTACGCCTCGTCGCGCCCTTAAAGCCCATCGCACGCCGCCGAGAAGATCTCCTACAACTCCGCTGACTTCTCCTCTGTTCGGGTCGCCATCAGAAGAGCCATCTCAAGGGGCATCACAAGAGTCGGAGTTAGTGATGACGCCTGCTGGACCCGCGTCCTGGCATATCGAAGACACCAGCTCGATAGCCATTTCCCAAATGGACACAGACTTGTTGGCCTTTGTGCCAGAAGAAATAACATATTCCCAGCTTGGACTTTCCCCAGATTTTTCACCACCTGCCACGTTGCTTTCTACTCCCATGCGATCGCCTGTTACCGCTAGTCACGTTTCATCCGAGGGAGTTGATACTTTCGAGTTGTCACCTCTTATTCCACCAATACCGAATCCCTGCCGAGAAGCCAAGCGCAGCGTGACTCGGAAGGGTTCCATGACTAAAGTTTCTACCCAGACGTCGCCTCGTTACCTACTCCGTCGACGATCCCTACTGTCCGTCCACGCTCCCACACGTTCACGGTATCCCCATCCGCTGACTCCCACGAAGAAAGGAAGCCCGAAGGGGTCACCAAAACCTCATTGCAGACGGTTGCAGCGGGCTGTACTATCGAGGTGAATTTTAGATGACTAGGATCCGTTCGTTGATGATTGGAGGATTTGGTACGAGGATTGGGATTAACTTATTTTTATTGCTGTTGTTTCAACATATACATTCGAGGAGCATAGCGTCTGCAGTGATGCTCCGTGTAGTTTTACATCCCGCTAGTTGAACGACAATTTCATATAGACAGGACTCTGTCTGGTTTTTCGTCGAGGTGAACGTATATATAATGGGTCCTCTTTTCAGACTAGGGAATGGCCGGATAGTTTGCGGTATTGGGCATCTGGTGAGTAGCGCACTAGTCCCGAAATGAAATGCCGATTCCCGAGTCACCTGAGTCTGGGGAAACGGATGCTGTTTATAAGATGTGATTACAGTTAGGGACGACCCATTTTGGCTTATAATAACGGATCGTGATGGCTGATGCAAGTCGGCTCAACCTTTTGACGCAGCAGGCAATGCAGAATTTAGTAGGAGACAATAAGAGTGACCACGCTAGTCTAGTACTACTAGATCCCACTAGGGACGCAGGCTGTCAATTTTACCAAAGCTAAATTGGCCGAGTTCAGTAAGTTGAATTAGATCCCGATTCAGAGCGCCCATCAAAATGAAAGTGACCTCCTGTCGAATAATGAGAATGTTCCGCGAGTGGAGTGAAGGGTCCGACACAACAATTCCGACGCATGTGCCAGTGGAAGAAGGAGGGTCCGACACATGTGCAATAAACAATTCTGACGCATGTGCCAACTTACTACTTCACAGACACGCTAAAGCTAACAGACTTACTGAACGTAAAGATAAGCACGTAAATTAATGCAATGTAGGGGCAATTTTCAATGTTTTCATCACTGGGGAGGTACGATCGGTCCGGTAGTAATACCAGATAAACCTTGTTTTGGATCAATGCTAGAAAAACAGCGCATGACTTCTTCGCGTGACCCGTTATATTTCCTTCCCTCTTTCATCTTCTGCTCTTCCATCATGGCAGAACCATCCTCCAATGTTACTGTATCCCTTCTCCCTGTATCACTCTCCCTGGTACACATCCCTCGCTCTCGTCTACCCCAGTTATCACATCCTGTCCTAAGGCAGATTTTACAGCCAAACCCCACTTTCATCAATGTCACCTGCAATGAGATTGAACTCAGTCTTTTTGCAGAATCTCACATGCTAGCCGATTTTGAACCTGTCGCTAGACGAGATAGGCAAAGGCAACGATCTCGCTCCGGTTCCGGTTCCAGTTCAAAGCGTGCCCAATCCCTATTACCTCAAGACCACCTCGAAATATCCTACGAAAAATGGAATGTTCTCCAAATTGATTCTCATTCTGACCAACTGGGTACGTGACTCCACTCAACAACCCCCCTATGCGTACACTTATCAATTCACAACTTTTCAGACAGTTCAGGAGCCCGTGTAAACGAGTTGTCCGCACCGTTGGCTGCAGCTGGAATTTCTATCCTCTATCAGTCCTCTTACTTGAGCGACTTCATATTTGTACGTCATATGTTCAACCTACTAATATAGGCATTCTAAATCGTAATGATCAGGTAAAAGAGTCGAGGCTCCAGGAGGTCATGTCTTTACTGGGGTCAACGGGATTCGATCTCTATTCTTCCGACCCAGAACTACTCACTTCCAGAGTAGTCTCCCCAATGCTCTCTCCAATCTCCCCCGATGACTCCTCCATCCCTGACGTAACCCAAGATATCACGGTAGAATCCGGTGCTATTCTAACCCGCACAAGGAATAGTCTCGACACCATTCCTACTGCTGCCATTCCTTTGCACTCCTTAAATCTCACGACGTCAACCGATGACTCACCAGCCAGCAGTCCGACTCATCATAAACCTCCATCACGTCACAAATCGCACTCCCCGACATCGGGGGAAGTACGCGTGTTGGCCCCCAACCTCGCTTGTGTCGGCCTTTCTGATGATAGTGTCGACACATGGGGACTTAAGATCGTAAAACTGGTGGCGTTTCCCGAGTTGATTCCCGTCAGGGAACGACCCTCACGATCACCAAAGTCACACTCTCGCAACGCCCACTCTACCGACCGAGTTCCGCAATCGTCGTCAAGATATTCAGATTCATCTGACACATTTTCTTCCTCGAGCGACGACGAAGAGGAGGGCTACTTTTCTCACTCTCCTCTCGGTAACTTGTCATCCACTTCACTCCAGTCTTCTGCTACTTCCCGGTCCTTCCCAGATCTATCGACTTGTGTCCCTTCTCAGACGGGACCTCTCAGACATTCTGCAAAACACATCGTTGCACCACTTGCACCGCTATCTCCTCTTGAATCAAAGCCAGCATCACACCGTAGACCCACTTTCCATTGTATGGACGCTTCAGTTACCATCAAGAAGTCTGCAGACGAGACCATACGTGGCATGGTTCCATTTTTCAGCTTCACCCGTACGCAAGAAGGCACCTCATTAACGACTGATGTTTCTCTTCTTGCCGCCCTATTTCCTCCAAATGAGCGGCATATGATGATTTGTGCTGGCGAACTTGATACTCTTGATGCACAAAGTTCGAGTACAGATTCAGACTCCGAGGACGACGAGGACACGCTTTCGTCAGGTGGTGCCCTTAAATGCTTGCAGATCGATCTGCGCAGATTCGGGCTTGGTGTGTCATTCTTTTACTGTCTTCCGGAAGGTCCCATTGACACCTGTGCTTCTGTCTCACGCAGATAAACACGGCCTAGTGAACCGCTTCTCGCGAGTCTTGGAACAAAATGGGATCAACCACATGTATAGCTCAACCTATAAGACGGCTAATCTACTTGTGTGTATACAAGTTCCTTGGTCATATGCTTCGTTCTTATCCTCGCGTAGGTTTCTAAAGCGCATGCCAATCGTGCCCGAGCCTTACTGAAGGCTTGCTAAATTACATCTTCGATCGCCATCTCTGTTAGCAATCGCATCTATAGTGTCAACTTCACCACCGAAATGATCCAAGAGCGCCCGGTGCCGCCTACATTTCGCACACATTCAATCCCTTGTGTCATACCCAAGGATTTAGAAGTACTTTACAGAATCCATATTTCCGCAAGCCCCGCTTTTGTTTGGCGAATGATACCCCCGTTTATGTATCATTATCGCTGTCCCATGTTTCAAGTTCTTTTTGGTTTTAAACCCCCATTTTGCGAATTGTAGCGTATGTCACATTCATCGTCATCTGCTTGTTATTTCATCTCAGGCATTTACTAAATCCAATCTTCTTTTATGCATTCGACCAACCACACATACTTTTCAAGAATATTATGTATTAGCATCTTGTATTGTTACCGCGGCGAGGGTGCCTCATGTTTTGTCACGAGAGTAGCTTTGGGACATAGTTGCCTTTAAGGCGACTGACAATTTCAATATGGTCGCAATGATCATGGAAGAGTTTGGCAGGAGTGTGAAGATGAGTGTATAAAAATACAAAGAAGTACTGCGGGTATATATATGTGACGTTACTGCGTGTGGGGCAGGTACCAGTGTATAATAATGAACAAAAGCACCTCTCGCATCAAGTGCCAATAGTTTTAGAACGCTCGATAACAGACAAGTACCAATCATCAAATGGGGGCAGGTCATCTTCGTCATCAGGATCCGGCGTTGGCGTCTCACAACGACTGATAGAGAGACCGAGAGATATTGTTTCCGAATCCGTAAACTCATTGACGTCTGGGGTAGAATGCGGGTGATCGGCACAAGTTGTACGCCCCCTTTCGTGTGTGAGAAAACACCTGGATTCGTCAAGGGACGGAGGTATGGCGATCAAATGACACTCCCGCGAGTGGTCGTTATCAGGGTCAACTTGATGGTGTGGACCAGGAACGGAGGGGGTGGCGAGGGAAGTGGAATTGATTGGAGGTGTCGAACTTTGTTTGGGATAGACTGCGAGGCAGTCGTAATCCTGGTCCTCGACCCTGTTGCTCCATGAGATCCATGGGTCGTGCGGCTCCGCATCAATGATAACAATATGAGGTGCCCTAAAGGGACAGTCGGACTCTATGATAGAGACGCCCAAGAACTTTCTGGAGGCAAGTAGGATAGGCTAAAGAAGCTTCGATGGAAGTTCATACCCAATAATTAGAAAGTGCGTACCTGAGCAGGATCAGTCCACACAAAGGGCTGTTCCAACTGCGATGCAGCCACTGATTTGTTGAATCGTGCACAAACCGCGGACGCCGAGATGGATGCTTCGAATGCCTGAGTAACGCAAACATTCAGTTGATTGGTTCGAGTGAGGGATTTAATGAGACGACTCACCACAGCTTTAAGGCGGTGTCGGAATATTCCGTCCACTATCTTGCGGAATACCAGCCTTTCAATTGAAGAAGCTTCGACCTAATGGAGAGCGAGAGGGTGAGATGAGTGTCAGAGTGACATAAGTCGACTTACAGCGGCGAGAAGTTTCTTGTGACTGAACACACGAGGGGGCGTGTTCGGCCGAATGATATCAAGGTCGTCTGACGAGGCTATGGATTGTGAATAATGACAGTCAGCCGATTCATCGTGGGATGATGACAGGGGACGGTGATGGTAGAACATATGAGGGGATAAACGGGGCACGTTGAGAAAGCATGGCCACTGAGGATCAACCCGGTTTTGGTGTGGTGTGTAAAAATCGTCTAGGTAAGAGACAGGGGGAGTTATAACTATATGAGGCGCAATGTCAGGATACAATGAGTCCAGCACGATGTTGCGGCTATCCAGGCGCAGGTTGAGGAGAGCATCCTGAAGGAGAGACATTAGAATGCGTAGAGAAAGAGAGGGAGAACACTCACATTGTTTCTGTCCTCTTCACAGATGAAGCAGGGGCACACGAAAGGGTGAGAACCTGCGGTCTCTAAGTCTTCCTCGCAGACGATGTGGGAGTCCACAAAAGGTTGCTCAGGAACGGATTCAATAAGTTTAGCTTCCGGGCCACCAGTCTGGAACATATGTTCTCAATAAGCTAGGACAGTGTGACAGAGATGTGTAACATACCATGTCATTTGTGCGAGAAAGTGGCTGACAGGTGGTTGAGGTTTCTGGTGAAGAGAGAAAGCCAAGGCGCTTGTCTGCAACCGAAGGTGAGGCAGACGCGCAGCTGGCGTCTGGAAATGTGCTAGCATTCTGGTTCTGGACCCCAGCGTTCAAATTCACATGCAGCTTCGAGACTGCTGTGAATTCCTGGTGGTGGTCCGACTCTGGCATGCAGGTTTGTGTGATGGAGGCATCCTAATGCAATGCTTTGATCAGACCAGTATATAACTGACCATGAAACTTTGACTTACTTTTCTTGTGCATTCAGTGTCATCGTCGACTGGTTTGATGTCATGTAGAGGCTCGCTCGAGTAGACTACATCCAAATATGGTTCATCATCGAAGTTCGCGAGCGCTTGTAGTACACGCTCCCACGCCTCATTCCATCTTCCCTCTTTGATCTTGCTGTAGGGGAATGCATCTCTCAACGACTCTGGAACAGCCAGCATTGACTGTATGATGGTAAGTGCGAGCGCCATAAAGTCGCTCATAAGTATAAATGGGTCTGTCATTTGCATGGATAAAGTCTAGGCAAGACTGGTGTGACGCGTGTTGGAGTATTTCGTGGGGTATCCCTGTCTTGACGCGTTTTGAGATAGAGATGAAAGGTCGCGAGAACCACGAGCCAACCTATCGTATTTAAGTATAGGACCCAGAACGCTTTGCTGTGGCCAAGCGGAGTTTCTCAGACCTTTGTTGCCACTGTGGAAGTCCACAATTCTACACGCCACTCAACTCAAGTACACTGCCCGCACCCTTTGTGAACAACTGTGGATCTTCACTCCTGTGGATGTTTCGGTTGATACGCCTACTTGGAACTCATCCTGGTGACCTCATGCCTCGTAAAGGCTGCAGCAGTTTCTGATCTAGGATACTCATCTTAGTGCTTGACAGCCTATTGGAATTCAGGCATTCCTACAGCATAGGTGCGTCGGAGTTGCCTCTGCTCAGCATGCTTCGACAGCTGAACTTTTCTGTCGATTCCCCGGCGCTAGCAGTCTTGTTCAATGGCAGTCGCGAGCCAGTTCTTATTCCACAATAGGGTATTTATGATATTCCTGTATGAACAGAACATCCAGGTATCAATATAAAGCGATAAAAACACAGCCGGTTGCACATACGAGTCGTGTTCCACTACTTGTTCCGTTAAGCTTCGAAGTTGAAACCCCTAACCAGACTGGGAGATGCCAGTGATAATATAACTGCACAGCTAAAGCTGCAAACGCAATGCTAGAACTTTGACAGATCATACTAGGAAACTGACAATCCGGTTGTGTTTATCCAGTATATTGCTGCAGCGATATTAACATCGTCGATATAGTGTCCTCAGTTTTTACTGTTAATAACGGGAAGATCTTCCTCATTCGACCTGCGTGCTGTCACCTTCGTAAAATTCTTCGTGGCATAATCAACTCCGGATAACTAGTTCATCGTCCGTTAATCAATCAATCAATTCTCATGAAAGACAACATGACAAACCTTCTGGCAAAGATCCCTAAGGTAACTAGGTATCATCCTAAGCACCGGTGACAAATTCGTATAAAACGGCAGATAAATAGTTCGGGACTGCTGTGCGTCAAGTGCAGTGATGACCGCCTTTACTACTGTGACTGGCGCGAGGGATGGTACGAAGAACTGGAAGAATGGGTTGGATGGCAGTTGGATGGTGGAGAACATGGGGGTTAAGATGTGTCCTGGACAAACAATGGTGGTACGAATCCCGGGAGCATCATAGCTAAGAGTAAGATTAGCATGAAGCAGTATTATATGTAATTCATATACATACACTTTGTCGAGCTCGTAACGCAGAGACTCGTTCATGGTCACTAGAGCCGCCTTTGATGCGCTATAATCGGCTACAGGTTTGTGTGAGGGGCAGTATTAGATAAAGTATGTTAAAGCTTACCCATTCGGGCACCGCCAACGAAGCCCATAACAGACGACATTGTCACCTAAAATAACAATTCATTACGCTTCACTCCGACATATGAAGAGACTCACAATATGGCCAGTTTTGTTTTTGATCATTCCCGGTAAGAACGCCTTCAAGGTCCAGAAATGGGCCAGGGTATTCACACCAAATGTCCTAAAAATTATATTTAAGCATCAGTACTCAAGTGAGATGCAAAATGACATACTGGTATACATCCTCTGGTTTGAGATCAATGATGAGTTTACCTTGCACAACGCCAGCGTTGTTGACGAGCATAGTGGGTTGACCGATCTATAATGAAAAATTAAATACATCCCCATAAAAGATGCAAGACAACATACCTCCTCGATGATCTTCTTTGAGATAGCTTCGACTTCCTCCCACTTCGAAACGTCACATTGGTAATAAGTGATATTGTCTGGTGACAAAATTCGCATTGGATAGAAAGTAAATAGAAAAGGGTGACGTACAGTTTTCAGTCACTATTGGTTTGATATCGAGCACGACGACCGTGACGTTGCGGACAGCGAGTGTGTTTGCTAGTAGTTCTCCTACTCCCGAAGCGCCTATATTCGTCGTAAGTCATAGAAACGCCCAATGTGACTGATAAAGGTCGTACCTCCAGTGATGACTATGATCTGTTCGCTCCAATCTAAGGGTTCAGGCTTGAAAAAAAAGCTCCCTTGGTTGCGGTACAACTGTGAGATCCACTTCAAGAGCCCTGCTTGTATGTTAGTACCAGAAGCACTCGTGTATCTGAGGACGCACAGAAAATAGAAACAGCTGCGCAATATATGGATGGAACGAGCACAACGGGGTCTACGAATTCGTAACCTTGAAACACATAGAATATGGGTATGAAACACGTAAAGAAGGGACCTGTAGATAGACAACATATTAATGTCTAATCACAGGGATACGGAAGACAAGTGCACGAACTGAAAGCTGTCTGCGACAGGACTTTGAGAACCATGTCGATATCTACGCTGTCGTAGATTGGCGTAGGCTCGTGAGTGGATGGTGCGTTCATATTTAAATCGGCCGGAATATATGTTGACGATGACACCCTATCAGTACTAGGTGCAGGGCAGTTGAGAAACTTGATAATACAGTCAAAGGATGGAAGAAAGAGGAGCTGCTGAACGGCACGGTCGGTAGCAGGAGAGAGTCTAGAAGATGTTGAATGAGACTCCGTCTGATGAGCACCTAGTGTTATTGTCTCAACCTTAGCGTGAGATGATTTGTTGCTGGTCGCATAGCCCGGATCCCCCATCACTGTCGTGAACCACAGCCATAGGTTGTAAAGTTTGAAACGATACACGAGTGGAATTCAGTCGAAGGCTCGAAGGTGACTAGTTTAAACTTCTCGTCCGAGGACTGGCATTAAATATTTGTCTGCGCGACGGTTTTTCGATCCTCGGACACGCTAGTATCGCAGGTTCTACGGTCCCGTCGGTGCTACCTTGTGTAGACTCCAGAAGCTTTTGCAAGTTATCCCCATGTTTCTCTACGCTTTGTGTCTACTTGCATAATGCTGGTTGTCAACGTTAGTTGGTATACTGATCTGTTTGGTTTACTTTGCGGTTAGTTCATTGTCAAATTGAACTTGATCTCTCTCTTTACCTCTATCCCTGTCATTCACCAGACAAGTGCCCGCCAGCTATTATATCAACCAAAGAACTAGCGTGTTGAGTCACCTAGGAGCTACAGTACATTCCCTCTCTCGAAGCCAAAATCCCGCCGTGTTTCCTCATCCAGTCAGAACGATATTAGTTTTATTTATAATTCGCACCAATGGGGGTTGAATCAAGTCGCCCTCCAGTTACTGCTCCCGTTGGTTCTTCAGAAAAGCCGGCGACTAAGGCCGCAAATACTGTTCATGCAGTTCCATGCACAGCTGTGAGTGCTATGAGCGTAGCCTCCAGTGGCGAGACTACGCAGGGTCAGATTAAAGCAACTTCCGTAAGTCATTCGCCGCTTCGTTGGCGGGTCCTGAGTAATGTGCACAGGGTGCCGATGTGACTATGTCTAGGAACAAGGTCGGGTATTTTGACACTTTGACCTTGAGATGATTCTCAAGGCTATTATGCAGGAAGACAAAGCTACCGCCATTGCGCCAACGCCAAACAATGCTAAGCTTAATGCGTCCAGCGTGATAGTTGCTGTAAGCTCCCTTTCTACATTTTACTTTAAATTACAGCATATTAAGTTTGATAAGATGGCGGCCACTAGCGGAGAGGTATGGGTTTTTGGACCCTGTGATATCCTCAAAATTTAGATATTGAATAATATCATAGACACTCGGTCTTGATTGCGCATCAGTCACCCGCCAAGAGGTTAGTTTTGCTCACGGTCGTCGCGGAACTACTTTTCACGCCACATACTTACAGACAAAATGCAACCGAGACTTTTGTATTCCAGAACTACATGAGCCTCCGCGTACATCGGAGAATGAAGCTGTTGTTGCCACAGGCTCTGGCCTACCCGGGGTGAGTATTGTGGCCGCTCATCTTATCGTACAAGTCTAATATTGTATAGAATGTTAATGAACCGCCGTTAATCGAAAGAACATTATCTGTCATACCAAAAGAGGAATTCGCGCCTGTTGAACACGTCCGTGACATTGAACGAATCGGTGTCTGCCACTGACATTTACTTTAGCTTGCCGATAATTCCCTGGACTCAATTTCATCTGCAATCATTCCAGAATCATTTGAAACATCAGAACCACTATCTCCTGGACACGTACAGCAACCATTCACATCCAATATCACTCGATGCACCGCATCCATAGAAAGGAGTTTGTCTCCTCGCAAGAACAGCATTATCGTGAATGTTCCCAGTTACCAGTTTTTCTGATATTCTGAACCGCTAATTGAAATTTAGATACCCAATGTAGCATCTACAGGTATCGTTAAATCTACCACTGAATACAGGATTGAGAATATCGGCGGTACCTATACAACTCCTATCAAGACCAAGCACGCAGAGGTGCCTGTTGCTGTTACTTATGCGGACGCCACAAACGTAAGTTCTTATCTTACTGTTTGATGTCTCCATCCGCGGTTCACAATAAAAATCACATTTATAGTTAGCCGCGCGATATCCAGACCTAGCCTCTCAGATCCTTGTCTCTCCACTGCGGAAGTGCGCCGCACGTCAGGAAATTGCCTTGAGACCCGAACAAGAGGAAGGCCCGCCAAGCAAGCGCAGGCCTCGTCGTCCTCGCAGGCACAAGAGTAAATGTTCTCGGGACAATCAAGAAGAATCGCAGCAACAAAGTCGAGGATCCCTGCGGACCCCGGGACCTGATGTTTCTCCATGTCATAATGATCCGAATTCCATTTCTGGATTTGTCGATCCGGAAGGGACCTCCGGATTTCGCTCCGCGCATGATTCTCGGCAGTCGGATTGGTTGGTCAATTCTGCGTCGCCTAGGCCCGTGGAACGTGCCCCATCGCTTCAGACGAATCGGCATACAGCTCCAGCGACACTGCAAGAAAGAATGCGCAGCTATCAAGGAGAACGTAGCGATATGAACCGGGGCGGGGCCGTAGCCGAAATTCAGGTTTCGACACCACCTCCTATGAGATTTGCAATGCCGAAACGAGCTTCTGTCCAAGAACAACACAACACTATTCTTTTAAAGGGTGAAGAGCATGCTGGCAAGGCCACAAATTTGGCGACTACCTCTATCGGGCGACGTTCTATCAACGCGGATGTATTGCTTACGGAGCTGTTTCGTAAGGCGATGGAAACAAGCAGCCCCTCTGCAACGAAGTTTCACTACCCCGAATATAGTCCTCTTAGGAGATCTCAGGCTGAAAGGTCGGACCCTATCAAGGTACTCGTAGCAGAGACTGCCCACCCAGTGAATCAGGCCGAGAAGATCATGGAGGGAGACTCCCCTCGGGTCAAACTGCCAGCCCCGTCGACGCCTCTGATGAAGATCTCTCTTAAACCTACACACAAATCCCCGACAACGCGGACGGAAGAAGACCACACTATGCGCCAGAGTTTTGAGCCATCGGGTGCGCGGACGCAAGAAGACCGCGCTATACGCCAGAGTTACAAGCCCCCTGCAGCACGGACGGTAGAAGACTACGCTGCACGCCAGAGTTACCATGTTCCAGCAGCACGAATGACAGAAGATCACACTACAGCCCAGAACTACAAGCCTCCTCATCAGCGCCTTAATGAAAGCAAGTACAACACGATAACTACGCAGAAGCCGCCCATCTACTACACTTCATCACTGAATAGGCATTCGAACCCTTGCACGCCGCCTTCTCCGCGCACGATTGAGTTACTGGAAAGGGGTGAACGTATCCGTCATTTAGAACGACTTATTTCAAGAGAACGTGATCTGCCGATCGGTATCACCGGGCTTCCTGTGCCGTCACCCAGGCCGGCGCAGAAGCTGCAGCCCATCGGACCATGGCGAGCTTCCGAAGAAAAGGCGTTCCACGAGCGCGGCGCGATCAGTCCCGGTACTAGCATCAATCAGTCTTTGGATCTCGTACGCATGATGCAGGCGATGGGCTTGGACATCTCTTCGAAGAAGGATACTTTGGCTGCGCTCGGGAATGGCAGACCGTCTGGCCCTCCAAGTATGGTAGGGCACAACAGCTCCGATGGTGTGCGAAGGCGGTCAGGTACTATAATGATGGAGGACACCGTCGTGCGTAATGACTTTGCACGTGTCACCCCGCGGAGGGGTATGAAGGGTCAGTCATTGGAGACGAACGCTCCAGTGACGCAGTGAGCACGCTATACATAGATATGGATGACGTTGAAGGTCTTAGTTACGTTGATATTATGTGCAGCCTGCCTCCAATCGTATTGGTATTTGAGCGGATGTCTGTGATGTCATGGGGAAATTTTCGGTTAACACTGACGGTGAGAAGGTCGGCTCATCGATGCATCGCCGGTTGGGGGGCACTGGATTGATATAAGAACGTGAAACTGTACAGCATGGGTGAACAGCCAAAGATGATGGAGAGGTAATCCATATCGACACTGATGGTGGTGGTTCAGCACCCAAGTACTCATTGCTGGTCGAGGGCACTGGGTTGATCAATGACAACGATTAAAGTCAGTCACGTGGTATGCCTCGCGGAGTATGTTTCAAAATAATTTCGGAAAGTTTATTTTCGGAGATTAAGTAATAATAGTGCATATGTATCTAAATGTAGTATTACTTCGTCTGCCTCACCATCATGTCCTTTTGTTCTTTAAAAATGCATTATTCGGTTCTACCTTTGTGTCTCACTATGGAAAATCTCTCGGTAGTACGAGTTTTTCCATAACAACTTAAATCGTAATAGAACAAGTAATGTGTAAATTTTAAGGCCCTCCACTTGCCTGTTCGGTTTCGTGATAGATAAAGTTCGTATGTACTCCGTTAATCCCACCTGTAACTATAGATTCAGCGTGTGGTTACGCAGGGTTACGCCACCTCCTACGTTCTTTCAACAACCATGGTGTATTCAGCAGGCAGTGGAGACCTCACCCTTTCTCCAGAGTCCAACGCGAGCCTGTTGCCTCGTAGTAAACACACTCTTTCGCAGTCAGATAGAGTACAAAGTTTTGCAAGTATAACGGTAAGCTCCCTATACACCGGCCTCCGTGATTGCCTTTGACCACGTTCACAGTCACAGACAGAGTCACCGTACACTGCTGGAGCAGGTTCTAGGTTGGCCACAATATCAGACCGTGTACGTGGAGCTCTCTAGGTTCAGCCCCCGAGCTGACTGACCGTGTGCTTTGTAGTTTCACTTACCACCGGACCCTCGTGAATGGGGCTTGAGTTTATATAATGATTGCAAGGAACCCGACGACGACCTTCACAATCCCAATATCAGGGATCACAACACTTGGGGTCCAGATCGCGGCCTAGCAAATATCGGATGCCTGCTGGTCCTGGGCATCGGGCTAATCACGCTTTTGTGAGCGTTCCCGGTTATTCAAGTATTTTGCATTCGACTGAACTTGGATACTCGCAGCGCTGGATATCCAGTAATAACATATTTCACGCGGACCGCTCTATCAAATCAAGGTGGGTTCAACTTAGGAGGAATAAATGCAAGTGGACAAGTATGTCTTCTTATCGTCTCGGAATTTCAACAATTCAATGGTATCTCGCTCGTCAGATACCACAGATTCCTGGAAATTTGGGCCTGATCGACACCGATACCCCCCGTAGCGCGTATACCAAACCCTCCTGGAATAATGGGCCAGACATGCAGCTCGTCTTCTCTGATGAATTCAATACTCCAGGACGAACATTCTGGCCAGGCGACGATCCATACTGGGAAGCGGTTAATCTACATTACTGGGTAACTCACTTCGACATTGCCCATATTAAGATGCTAATGGTCATCCCAGGAAACCAACAACCTGGAGTGGTATGACCCCGAGGCGATCACCACGCAAGATGGCTACCTTGTAATCACATTGTCTCAAAAGGATACGCATAATCTAAACTATCAGGGCGGTGAGCACTTCATGATTTACGATGTTTCTGGGCTCTTTTAAATCCTCCCTTATTGTCCTATTCCTAAGTGCTCATACATGTTCTTAATAGGCATGGTATCCTCATGGCAAGTTTTCATCTGGCCGGCATTTCGTGAACATTCTCATTCGTATACAGGAACAAATTCTGTTTCACCGGCGGATACATCGAAGCATCCGTCTCATTGCCTGGTGTGAACAACGTAGTTGGTAAGAGTGCGTATTATGAATATAACCATGCATAATCAACGTGTACCACAGGATTGTGGCCCGCTATCTGGACACTGGGAAATCTTGGTCGAGCTGGCTACGGCGCAAGCTTGGAAGGAATGGTTCGTCGTTTATCCTTCTCTTCGTTCTTGCGCATCGGTTTGATCATGGTTCACAGTGGCCTTATACCTATGACGCCTGTGATGTTGGCACTGCACCAAATCAAACCTTTAATGGCCTCCCGGTCGCAGCTACTCAAGGCGGAGACCCAACTCAAGGCGGGGCCTTGTCTTTCCTCCCTGGCCAGCGGCTCTCGCGGTGCACTTGCAAAGGCGAGTCTCACCCAGGTCCTGTGCATTCAGATGGGACATATGTCGGGCGCGCCGCTCCTGAGATCGACATGTTTGAGGCACAGGTATGGTTTAGTTTGTGTTTTAGTTGAACTAAGGATCTAACAAACTCAAGATCACAGGTAACCCTCTTTCAGGTCAGGTTTCCCAGTCAGCACAATGGGCTGTATGTGTGATATTTTATGGCCCAAGACAGAGCTCACGTATTCCTTGTTTCCCCTCAGCCTTTCAACGCTGGTTACATCTGGAAAAACACCAGCGAAAACGAAATAATACCAAACCCGTCGCTCACAGCTCTAAATACCTACATTGGTGGAGTGGAGCAGCAAGCTACCTCCGGCGTGACAACCACGAATCAAGGTTGCTATGAGGGTGAGACAGGGTGCTTTTCGGTGTATGGTTTCGAGGTTCGTTCATCACGCGACATTGATTTTTCATTGGCTGACTACGCGTTAGTATGTTCCTGGCTTCGATAACGCGGTTGGTATTCCCCATGGAGCTTCAGAATACTAAAAGCTAAATAAACTGTTCCACAGTACATAACATGGGTAGCCAACAATCAAGTTGCGTGGACACTGAATGTTGCCGGCATGGGAGCGGACCCTGTTGCTAACATTTCCGCTAGGCCCATACCGCAGGAGCCAATGGTTTGTGCATCTGCATTTCAAAATCGTCACGAACTCACTTTTTTCGTAGTACATAATCATGAATTTGGGCATGTCCACTAATTTCGGTACTGTCGACCTGGCCCACCTACCCTTCCCTGTACACATGCGTGTGGATTATATCCGTGTATATCAGCCACTAAACTCACGAAATATTGGATGTGACCCACGAGACTTTCCGACAGCAGATTATATTAACACGTATGTTTCCTGTTCACCCGACTTGATGAAGCGAGTCTCATATTTATCAGGTACATTGAGGCGTATACCAATCCAAACCTTACCACCTGGACAAACGACTATAATCAACCGTTCCCCAAGAATTCGTTCCTAGGACAGTGCTAGTTTTTTTTTTTGCTTGTAACTGCCAACCATCGTAACGTCTGTGACGTTACTTCTCTTACCCCTTCACTGTATTGGTACAACTGCACCTAACTTTAACACGTTCCCTTTTCCCATCCTGACCATAAACACTCATAGCCTGCTTGCATGTTACTTTTCGCTTGCTCTCCTCCATGCGTGTGGGCTGCTTCACCACATGACCGTTCCTCATTTATTCATCCCACCATATCATCATTCGTGCAGAAAAGCAAAACTCTAGACCAATAGATATAGCATGTTGTCTGTACCAAGAATACGACAATTCATACACCAGAAAGCTTTGATGGCTCGCTTGAAGTGCGCGGTATCCCCATGCTGGGAAAAAATGAGCGTCTGTTAAGAACGAGACCTTTGAGTGCGCGTATCTCGCGGCGTATTTCGTCTACATCTGTGTTGTTTGTCGTGGGCGCGCCAATGCCACGCATGTGAATCCCGTATGAATAAGTTTGGGTGGCGATGTATCCAGTGAAATCTGCCAGCGCTTGGAGGGTTCGTTGTGCAGGGCGGAGAGGTACTGCTTGTGAGAGCGGAGGGGCTGGTGCTTTACGGGGAAGCGCTGCTTGTAAAGTGTCAAGAGCAACGATCATGGGCGGAGGGGGTGATATTGGTGGAGGAGCATATGTCCAAAGGAGACCAGAGGAACGTTCAGGGATAGATGAGGAGGTGGTGGATGGTGAGGTGGAAGTGAACAGAGGAGATTCGTTAAGTGTTTGCCAGAGGTCATTCTGTATAACCTAATAAGTTTATAGCGCTGAAAGCGGATGGAGTACGAACCTGACACTCGGCGCCTTGTTCTCCCTTCAACCACGGAAGCTTAGTTTCCAGATGGCTGAATAGATCCCCCGTGCTTATTCCCTCGGTGCCTTCCTTCACACGAGCCAGTTCCTCAATAGCAGAGCGCAAAATTGAGACATTTGAAGTGTCACCAGCGTCGTCGTCATCTATGTCTGTCTTGCGGCGACACACAAGAATGTCATCTAATGAATGACAATCTGCATACTTTGGTTCCTCTTTATGTAGCATGGGTTTTGGTAAGTTGACAAAGCATTCCGCTTGCTTCTCCTTGAATGTAGCGAGGGATTTGTTGAGACGGAGCATTAGTCCGGACTGGTGCGCACGGAGCGCACGGCGAGCGTGGTAGGTTTGGGAGATTCTTGGTAGCAAGAACCGCTTCGAGGGAAGGTCAGCTGTGGTGTAGTATGGAGCAAGTACACTTACGTAGTAGATGAGGAGGACGAATGCAGAGGTACCAGTGAACCATGTGAATATACGCGCCATCCCAATAAGCATGTTTGGGAGATTGGATGGAGGAGGCTGGGGATATGTTCGTGGTGGTACTGGCGGAGGCTAAATGCTCATGAGTGACTTGCATAGACATAGACTCATCAGCTAGATCACTTACGATTTCGCGGAGTAGTGAATGGATCTCGTCTTGCGTAAGCCCCTTGTCGACGAGGAATGCATGTTTGGAGGTATCGTTCTGCGAGCGGATATGGGGGTTTGATAGGAAAGTGCGAGCTTTTACTATTAGTTCTGAGCGGTTGATAGGTGGTTGTGGGGTTTGATCCGGTTTGGTTTCTTGTGCTGGCTGCACCAGCTGTTTGTCGGTATCACTTGAGGAAGCTTGCGTCGAAGCCTCAGCTTTCTGATCTGGTTCCATGACACTGAGGGAACGTTTGTTTGTTTCTGAAGTCGCAGCCAAACAAATCGAGGAACTTAACGCGAACGCTTTAAAGTACTTAGTCACTCGTTAAACTGGTATGCACGCATACTTAAATCCAACACAAATATTGATTCCATCGCCAGATTCATTTATGTTGTTACCAGTACAAGTTGCACCCAAAGCATCGGCACACCGGCATTTGTCAAATTTTAAACTCTTGCAAGGTACCCAACGTTACAGCTGCATGTTACTCAAATACTTGACCCCTCATGACTTCTGCGTCGAAATATGATGTGAGTGTCACTCTTGACGATCACGACAATCATATTTCAATGCAGGTGTCAAGGCTGTTAGGAACTAACCACTGTTACCGAGTGCTGCCTTGGGTGATTGCGAATGCGGATGGAATTGGAGAGTGCGCAGGCATTGCAGCACAATCATACTTCTTCTCTGTCGTGTGGTGCAATCCTTGAATTACTGATACACTTTGACAGAATTTCGTTTGTGTTTGACGAATTCCAGCAGGGGTTGCTTTCTTTGGACAGTTGACACAGTTGAAGTCCTCTTGTGAAGGTCCATTGTATTCAGGTCTGCAGTATGCTCAAGTGTATTGCGCTATTGACCAGCCAGCGATACCTTGTTGGGCCGTGAAAATACCGACAGTGGACACGAGATGGTATCTGCGGCCTGCGATCGGTTATGGGAAGTTCTCTCCATCTATGTTGTAAACCTGGCACGTACGTTGATTTCTTCTTTTACCTGGAGTATGACCCGGATCCACCAGACTACCCTCCGTACTGCTGAATTCAGAATGCTCGGACCGTGTTTGATGATGATAAGATAGAAGTTGAAGTAGTTGCCAAGTAGTATCGAACGCGTTGCAGCCTCGCTGCTTTCCAGTGTGACTCCGACAATTGTACAAAGAATTTGCTGTTGTACAAAAAGGCTGAAGTACTACTTGCCACTTGCCGTACTCATTTCTCGCGACAAGCTCACCGGATCATCATAAGCTAGATATCCACGGATCAAACAAAACGTAAAACCTTGACCCAAGTAATTTCCGACTGAAAATCTCTGCCTACAAATTATCAAGTACTCGAGAGTTTTCCACCTTCAAGTTTCCCTCTATCCTGGTCATCGATCACACGAGCAATATATATATTGCATATCGGCTGTTGAATGTCATCTCCTGAAGCACATCTCCGAACTGTGGCTTATCCCGATACCGTTCAACCAGACAGACGGCAAGCTTTTGTTAGCTCTCCTCCTATTTCCGTCTAACACGCTCAACAGTGATGATGACAGGCTACACTCCAGGATCGTCGAAATACTTGCATCTACTACTAATGGCTGTCTCGACGAGTTAGGTTTCCACTCAACCACGATGGAGAAGCTACAAAAAACCACCCAACTTGTTCAATCACTCCAAGAGGATAATAGGAAACTCTATCAAGACAACTGCCAACTCGCCGTAGTCATTCAAACGCTCAAAGAGCGCATCGCACATATCTCGGCCAGTCCAGACACTCAGCTGCAACAATTCTCTCTCATGCAAGCGAGGATACGTACTCTTGAGAATGAACGCACTGCTCTCGCTCGAAAAAACCAGGAGATCCTTCTAAGTGTTAATAAAGGCACCTCACACCATCATCTCGTCGAAGAACTCGACCACATGAAGGCATTCTCCAATCACGTTCGCAGAGACATGCAAATTCTCCAGGACAAATACGCTATGGCTACACAACGCAACCAATCTTCTCCAGGTGTATTATCTCCTTCAAGTTGGACTTTTTCTGTTCACCGTACCCTAGCTTTTCTGATCACACTGCAGACTATGTCCCTCAAATCGACAAGTCCAGAATCCCTACCCCTAACGATGATGTTGGTGCTTTTATCCAATCTCACAAAGCACGAGTAACAGTATATTTAGGTTTATCAGCGACGAATGTCTGCAGAAGGTGCTCCCCTACCCCGACCTTCTCGTGTATTTCAGCAGCAAGCGCAATATTTTCAACAAATTCGACCACAGGATCTACACACCCCACCACCCCATCAGCTACCACTCGCTCAAAGGAGGGTTTCGGATAGTGTTCAAAATGTATGCCTAGTCCCACTAATTTTAGACCTTGAAGTAATTTTCGTATCAGCCTTATCCACCTCAGCAACCCTTTCTTATGTCTCAGAGACAGAGGCTCCCACCACCGGCATCCGCACCCCCCATGTTTGGAGCCAGGTCGCCCACAGAATTTGTACACATACATTCTATTCCATCCCCAGTCAATCCAAGTCACCCTCAGCATCCGCGTATGCGCACGTCGCAAACTGTGTACCGAAACACATCAGCACCACTCGTGCCTTTCGATCTACACCCCAATTTGCACACTGCGACATCACGTCCTATTTTATCTATAGATCTGACCGGGGAAGACGAAAGGATAGAGAAAACCGGTGGCGGGCGGGTCGATCAACCTAGCAGTCTAAAACGTACGAATTCTGCCGTGGATGGGTCAGTGGCGCAGGATATTGAGTTGATCAAAAGACAAAGGACCGTAGAACCCACTCGGTCACCTCGGGATGCGATCGTCAACCTGAATGCTGAGCCCAAATCAACCTCTCCAGTCACTGTAGTCGGTTCAAAACCATCCTCGCCGGTCTCACCCTCGCTTTCTGCGCCACTCGTCAAAGAAGAGCCGGACGCGGCCTCAGGAGGCCAAGTAGGCTTTACGAACGACGAGGTTGCGACTGTAGCCACGCCTTCAGACACTGCAGTCGGTTTCAATCCAACTTCGCCAAGCTCCGTCATGCCGTTGGCTGCTCAAGAGCAGACACCTGGTCCATCACCAAGTGGGGATAATTTACGACCCGTCGAAGCCTGCGTCTACTTGATCTACGAGCCAGATGCTGAAGTAGCCGATGGATATTTCTGTGGCAGATGCCTGTAAGTCGACCCTCGTTCTGCATGCTCGTAGCCCTCATCTTCTTTCCAGTGATCGCTTTGAAATGGGGATGATACCAGAACAGCCGGATGTGTTAGTGAACCCAAGGTTTGAAGACCTCATTGTGCATTGTACGCAGGAACACCCCACGATCTGGGAGGACCTCCGTCATAAGAGAGATCTTCAGCCACCACCACCACCACCACCCTCGTGACTCTCCTTCCTTCAAACACTAT